>JALHCA010000207.1:0-44476 GCA_024340505.1 Tolypocladium nubicola
GGGGGGGGGATGCCCTCTGCATGCAGTCGACCTCACCCACCATGCTTGTCCTCCTCGGACACGGGCTTTATACAGGCTTTTATTGCAACCAAACAAGCTTGAGCCTCCCTCCCGGCTCCGGATATCGACAGTGACGGCAACGTCTGAGGAAAGAAAACCCATGCCCAAAACAAAACGCCTTGTGAAGTTTCACATACATGGCAACCGCAGCCAGTTAGAACACCGTAACAGAATCCCAGGGCACGGCCGTAGATGGCTCCAGCTCCCCAGTTTGAGGTGTGGCGTAAACGCGTCTCAGGCACGAAAATGTCAGCCCAATCGTCTACCGGCTGCCAGCCTTTTTGCCTCCCATTTTCAAGCGTTCCTTGCAGTCCTCGCAGTACCATTTCGCTGTGAAGCGCGTCGGTTAGCCTGCACCTCGCGTCCGGCATGGGACCATGGAGCACTTACTTTTCGATCCTGGCGCGACTTTGAGGCCTACGCAAGCCAGATGGAACCACTCGCGTTCGCATCCGTCTGCGTCACACGCCACCATCTCGCCATAGCTGACGCTATTGCAGTAACAATATGTTGGCTCGTCGGCGTCGATATCTCCGTCCTCGTCTTCGTCTCCCTGCAAGCCGCTGCTGTTGTTCGCGTCTTCCTCCAAGACCTGAGGAGCAATTGCTTGTACCACCGAACTGGCCTTCTTATGATTCTTCTTGCCGCCATTGCCGCTGCCGCTGCCGCTGCCGCTACCGCTGCCGTTGCCGTTGTCGGTGTTTCGAGACGGCCTTGGCCGAGAAGCATCTTGAAAAGTCGCCAGGGCAGGCGTCGAAGGTTTGCTTGCTCTGCCACTCTTTGTGGTTACCGTTACGGCGCTCTGGGGCAGCTGCGGCGGCATGGATTCGCTCTTGCGCTCTGCCTCTTCCGCCTTGCCCTCCTTCTTGGCGGCGGCGGATGTCGGCCCGGCGGTGCTCTCCATTCGGTCCCCCTCTTTCGTGATGGGCTCTGTCTTCACAGGTGCACTGGGTTCCTTGGAGGCATTTCTCTCATTGCCAGATCGCGGGAAAGCGCTCATCGAGGACAGGTCGGGAGTACCAGGAGCGTTCCCATTGGGCTTAGTCGAAGGCGCCCTTGCCCTGCCGTTCTCCGCGTTGGATTGTAAAGAGTTTTGTCGGGCTCGAGACGATGCCGGTCGAGGTACGCTGGCAGGGGCAGGCGAGGCGCGAACCTGGGTTTTCGGCTCGGGTAAAGCGCCCATCACGGGCGAGGATGCGATCGAAGGCGACAGTCCAGACGCACCGTTCCTGGCGCAAGAAAGCTCTGTTAGTTCTCTACAGGCAAGACAGACAAGGACAGGAGGGAGAGATGCGTACTTCTTCTTTGCCTGGCTACTACCAGAGGGGAGAGCCTTTCGCTTCTTCGGCCCACCATCTGGAGCCGGCGTTCCTCGCGGGCTGTTCGTCCTGGCCTTGGGCGCGCTGTTCCCAAAGACGCTGCCCATGGCACGATCCATGGGCTCTCCTCCGTTTGTAGTCTTCTCAACCTTACGTCTCTTCGGCGGAGGGTTGCCGTTCGTAGACGATGCTCCGGAAATGCCCAGTCCAACGCCGTCAGCGGCAGCAGCAGCAGCAGTCTTTCGGGCCTTGCTGCCTTGAGGCTTTTTGCTGCCCTCGCCTTTATGTCGGGCGGTGTGGTCGTCGGCGTCGGAATCGTGGTGTTGGTTCTTTTGGTTGCGCTTCGCCTGGACCGCTTGCTTCCTGGCGTCGCTCCTAGCAGCGGCCTCGTCCGCAAGAGCCTGAGCGGCAGCGGAGATGGCTGCAGCGCCGTCACGACGCGCTCGCTCCGTGTTCGACGCTTTGCCGTTTCGGTTCTCCGGGTATGCCCAGTGCGTAGTGCTCCCCCATTTCGCCTCTTCGCTGAATTCATTCTCGAGGTACGGCCAGACGTCCTCGACCCGAGCGAGCTGTCTCTCGAGAGCATCGTTGGCCGTGGATATAACGTGGTTCTTTTCTTCGAGGGACACCAGCATCTCCTGGATTTTGAACGCCGTCTGTCGGAAAAGCTGGCGACGAGGGATATTGGAAGGATCGAATACGCCGCTGGCGGTCGCATGGGGCTCGTCCGTAGACGGCGCCGACTGAGCGGCCGGGGCAATGCCGCTCGGGCTATCCTGCGCGCTCATGGGCGCGGATGTCGGCGCGGCGATGCTCGAGGTGTCATTATTGAGTCGCGGCTCCGGCAAGGGAGCGTTGGCGGCCGCGGCCGCGGCGACGAGTTTGAAGAGCTGCTCCTCGGGAGCGTAGAGCTTGGCGTCCACCTCCTTGAGCAGTGTAAAGTGTCGGACGAGCTCCTTGGGGAGCGCGGTGATCGTGTCGGCGAAGTGGGTGATTGCCGGGAAGATGTCGATGGGCTGATCGCCCAAGGGGCCGCCGGCATTGGCACCGTCTCTCCCGCCACCAGAGCGGGCAGGGTGGGCAGAACTTCGCGGCGGGTTCGTGCGCGTCTGCCGGACGGGCTGGGACCTGCGATGCGCCGGAGCGTCCACGGGCGATGGCTTGGCCGACTTCATCGTGGGCAGGGCGAGGGGGCCGTCTGTCGCGACGCGGCGGTTCGTCGGGCTGGTCGCGGCCGTCGTGTCCAAGCCCGCAGGCCGTCTGTTCGTCGAAAGGTCGAGCGTGCGGTGGGGGAGGGCGAGGAGTAAAAGAAACAGCAAAAAGGGAGCTCAGATTGAGAATAATCTAGTCCATTTTTGCGCCGAGCCAACGATTAGACAACCAAATCACGCGTGATAGCGGGTTGGAGGAGGAGGGAGTGGTGGTGACCAGCAGGCGAAGACGCAGATCGCCCGCTCGCTCTGTCGTCCATTCGAATTTGGGGAGAGAGCACTGATCTGCTGCCGATTCGCGCAGCGGGCTGGGCGGGCTGGCCTGGCTCGGCCAAGCTTCGGCCTGAGGCGCCCGCTGTTCCCCAGCGGGCGCTGACGTGCACCAGCCACGATTGGTTAAAGGGGGAACAACAAGCTGCCGGCTCCGGCCTCCCCTCCCAAGCATCCGAATGTAGTACGGACGACACCCTATCTGCTGATAAGAATTGTTGGCATTTCGTCATCGCTGCAGCGGCAATGGCACAGATCCGGAGTTCAAACGAGATCACATCGTGCGCCCGTGGCCTGCGCCAGACTTTTAACTGGATTCGACACGTGTTTGGAGGCATTGCCTTGAAGCCTTCCCTCTCGATGGCAAGTGACATGCCGTGTCACGACCCACTTCAACGCCTTGTACTCGTATAGAATTCACCACGACGCAATGAGCCCCTCGCCCTGCTGCTGGTTACCAGGTACGAAGTACAAATTTACAGTCTGGACGATTATTACCCCTTGAAAAGGAACTGCTGGGTATCGATGCGACAGCTCACTCCACCAATCGCCGCCCTTTGCCCTGCCCTGCCCTGTCCGAGTTGCTCTCTCTGTCATGCTGTTTCCGCCTCCACTGCCACTCCAGCATGACCCATATGAAATGCTGGAGATCAAAGTCTGGCCAGTAGCATTGCAGGAAGAACAGATGCGTGTCTTGGTGGCATTGCCAAAGCATGAAGTCGCTGAGTCGCTCGACGCCGCTAGTCCTGACGAACAGCTCCAATGGCGGGTCCAACGCCGTGTACATGTGCTTCTCGAGTGTCTCGACGGTGATGGTTTCGGGGTTGGGCAGCTTTGAGGAGCTGTAGGGTCCAGCTCTCGCCCAGAGGTGTGGCTTGGGCGAGTCGGGGGGCAGCGTCGCCGACGACGAGTCTCCGCCATCTCCATCTGCGTCCACGTCCTTCTCTCCCTCGTCACCGTCGGACTTGGCTGCCTCGTCGGGGGAGTCGTCTGGGATGGTCGGCAAGGGTTCGCGTCCATCAAGCTGGGTAGACAAAATCTTTTGCCTTATGCGCGACGGCGAGAATGGAGTGTTCTTTGGAGGTGGCGGTGCAAGAAACTCTTGCACGGTGGATCGGATTGCCGTAGTTATCTCGGCTCTTGAAGTGTAGGGGAAGCAGATGTTCAAGACAGCCCTGCCGCCGGGTCAGTCACTCGCGGCCAACAAGCCAGAGGATTCGGGCGCGCGTACTTGCTATTGTGTCTCGTCCTTGCAACAGCCTTGTCCACGACTTGCAAGACGTCCTCGCGGATCATCTCGCGCTGTCCGAGAACGCGCACACACGCGCCGTAGCGGTCGAGAATATCTCCGTACGTCGTGAGCTGCTCGAGCTTGACCTTGGCCAGCTGCATGATTCCCTCGACCTCGTGTTTTGGGCGGTTGTAGTTCTCGACACTGAAAGCGTAGACGGTGACTACCTTGACGCCGCACTTGTAGCAGATTTCCATGATCTAGTCGGCAAGCATTAGACTCGTGCATCCTCCGGGTGGAGGAATAGGCCACAGACTCTGGCCAGCGCTTCAAAACCGCGATGGTGGCCCTCGACAGTCTCCATTCGGTGGCTTCGAGCGTAGCGCCGGTTGCCGTCCATCTCGAAAGCGACATGCTGAGGAATGGGGCCCTGTCTCAAGGCGCCGATGAGCAAGCTGCGAAGCTGGTTCACGGCCCATTCTCCCGGCGGCGACTCGAGGATCAACCGGCGCAACAGGGACACATGATCGGACATGTTGGGCCGGACTTCGGTAGGGGTAGTATGTACGGAGTAGATGGTCGGGGGGCGGTCGAGGGAGGTGCCAAAGAGACGAATGCCAAATTGAGCGGCTGGCGCAGGGCCTGCACGCGTTGGGGCGATGAATCAATAAAACGGTGTTGCGCCGTTACGCATGATCGCCAGCGAAGGGCCGACGAAAGCGAAGGGGCGATGCACACAGGAAGGCCACGAAAGCCAGTGGCGAAGTTGGAGGTGAGGCGGAAGATTTGGAGCCAGCTGACAGGAAGCTTGACTGGTGTCCCTTGGCGGCTGGAGGCTGGAGCTGGAGAGGATGGCAGGGGTAGGCACTGGGCGCTGAAGAATGATTGGCAGGCGCAAACAAAAAGGGTGCTGGTGCTTTTAATGCCCGTTTACGAGTACGAGTAGGTGGCTAAGGTGGCCGTTTGCGGCCGATGTACAAAGTACCGAGGCTGCAATTCAGAGCAGAAACGGTTGCCGACTTGATGTCCAATCCAGCGTCTCTGTGGAACATGCGGAGTAGTCCGTTGTTACTAGAGTTCTTCGTGGTGGGCATGAAGTTGGGCTCATCAGCGTCCGAGATCAGTGCCGGCTGTGGCTCAGATCTGTGGCACATTAGACCGCATCGCCACGCGGCCATGACGCCGAAGGTGCGGCATGAAGACTGCTGAGTGCCCTACCTGGTTCGATGCGCGATTCATGGTGCTCCGCGCAAGGCGTTCTATAATTAACGTTACTATCACTTGCACGCCCGTAGCCAGTGGATGCTGCCGACGCCATGGACCGTTCAAGGTACAATCCAATAATCCGAAGCCAGAAACCCAGCTCCCTTTCAGTCTGTTCCCTCTTTCCTGACAGCCCAGCCAATATTGGCATGCCCCTATCATATGACAAAGCTCGATGGAAAAGCGGCAGTACGGCATCGTACGACACATTACAGGATATTCGATGTTTCCCTCATAAATGTCAAGGTCTCCCAAAGGCGTGATTTCCAGTCCGTCCATGCTGCCGTTGAACTTGCGTCTCGCTGTCTACCCTACAGACTGCATGGGCCGGTGAGTACGCTCTCTGCAAGAGCATTGCTCGGGCACCGATCCAATCAACGCTTCCTCTTCCTGGGAACACCTTGCAGCTCTCCCGAACTACTATCTGGGCTGCATTAGGGCATGTACGGTGATGTAGTCAATGTTGCACTGGTGGCCATCTGCGAGGTTTCTTGGCTGCTGCTGCTGATGTCCGGATTAGGTGCTCCGCTAACCTGCACGTCCTCGGCGGTGAACAACAGTCCCGATGACGATTTTTGATACAAAATCTGCCTCGGTACGAAAAGCCGAAAAGCCAAGTTTTTTATTGTGGCTTACACTGTTCTATTGATATCAAAAGGTTGGAAGAGAACGATGTAACACGTGAGCTACGAGGTACCACCAGTCGCGTCAGTACCTGGCAGCCACCATCATCAGTGCCCCGCCATCACAAGCGTGCCCCACGCTGGTGGAAGAAGCCCAGTAGTGGTGATGCGATTGCAGGAGCTGCTAGCCAACGCCATCGTCGATGATCGGGCCCCCCAGCTCGCAAGAACTTCGAAAAAACAAGTCCTCTGCTCCTGTAGAGAGTATTTGTATTGGGCAAAGCACCCATCCTACAAAGCACCCATCCTACTATTTCGACCATCTCTGCAACCCTTGTGCGACCCAAATTATTACCTCCTCCCTCTCGCCTCTTGGCTTCCGGGCCCTACGATTCGAGCTCGAGCTTGCCGCTGCTGGCAGCTCTCCCGCTTCCTCGACCATGGTTGTCTTCGACGGCCACGAGTACCTCACCGAGGAGGAGAAGCGGCTCAAGCAGGATCGCGATCGCGCAAAGTACTGGAAGAAATGGGGACCCTACGTTGCTGAGCGGCAATGGGCCACCGGTAACGCAGCTGCCCATCCAGCTCCGTCTGGACCCCTGTGAGGCAGATAGCTAACCAGACTGCACGCAGTGAGGGAGGACTACAGCCATGATGGAGACGCCTGGAGCCGTACGAGCATTCCCGACCGGCTGCCCAGACATTGGTTGACTGTCGTTTCCAGACTTTCCGTACGACCACGCCCGATCCCGCGCGTTCAGATGGGGCGAAGACGGCATTGCTGGTGTATCCGATACACACGGCTTCCAGAACATTGCCTTTAGCTTCTGGAACGAGGAAGAGTGCGTTTGGCCTGGGGATATACAGCAGCGGACATGTCTGACTTGAATTAGCGACTTTCTGAAAGAGCGCCTCTTTGGCCTGTCGAACCCGCAGGGTAATCACGGCGAGAGCGTCAAGGAGGCACACTTCCACCTCGACAACACCCCTGTGAGTACATCCCCCATCGCCACTTGCGCCATTCGCGTACAAGCACGCTGACTTGACTCAATAGACTGTATGGCTCCGCCCAAGCGTGCATCATGTCCGACACTAACGTGCCACAGCATTCATACATGAAGTTCCTGTACAAGTATCCGCAGAAGAAGTTCCCCTACGAAGACCTGCTGAAAGAGAACGCAACTCGATCCAAGGAGGACAAGGAATACCAGATCATCGATACGGGTATATTCGACGAGAACAGATACTGGGACATCTTCATCGAGACTGCAAAGGAGACGGACGATCCCGACGAGCTTCTCTTCCGAGTGACCGCATGGAACAGAGGCCCCGACCCGGCACCTCTTCATATTGTGCCGCAAGTCTGGTTTCGAAACACCTGGAGCTGGGGCAGGGAGGCCAAAGACAAGAAGCCATCCATCGGAATCCACACCGAAACCACCGCCAAGTCCAAGCACCACAGCCTCGGCGACCGTTTCTTCGTCCTATCCCCCTCTCCCGGCGTGGGATCGAGCGGTGAAGATGTTCTGCCAAAGCTCATCTTCACAGAAAATGAAACCAACTTCAAGACTCTGTATGACCAAGAGAACAAGCAGCCCTATGTCAAGGACGCCTTTCATCGATTCATCGTCGATGGTGAGAAAGCAGCAGTCAACCCTGCGAGAACAGGGACTAAATCCGCCGCTTGGTTCAATTTTAACGAGGACGGGGGAGTCGACCCCGGAGAGTGTGCTGGTAGACCCCTCCCTTGGTCCACACTCTAGAGGCGCGTGTGGCTGACTGGTGGTAGTTGTCCGCTTTCGGTTTTCCAAGAAAGACCTGAACTTCTTGGATGAGGAGGAATTTGACGACATAATCGAGAAGCGCAGGGAGGAGGCAGACGAGTTCTACTACAGGATTAGCCCTCTCCCGATGACGGACGACCTTCGCAACATCCAGAGGCAGGCTTTTTCGGGCATGATGTGGACAAAACAGCACTACCATTTCATCTGGGATCATTGGGCGAACGGCGACCCGTCGATGCCTCCCCCACCTCCGGATCGGAAGGGGGTGCGGAATTCGCAGTGGAAGCACATGCACTGCGACGATATTCTGTCCATGCCCGATTCGTGGGAATACCCCTTTTTCGCCGCTTGGGACAGCGCCTTTCACTGCATTCCACTGGCCATGATCGACCCCGATTTCGCCAAGAAGCAGCTCGACTTATTCACGCGAGAGTGGTACTGCCATCCAAATGGACAGCTCCCAGCGTGAGTTCTACGCGTCGTTTATGTGTGACGCTGGCTGACAAGCTGCACGGCAGATACGAATGGAATTTTAGCGACGTTAATCCTCCGGTTCACGCTTGGGCAACCTTCAGGGTCTTCAAAATTGAGCGCAAGATGTACGGCCGCCAAGATCTCGACTTTCTTGAGCGCGTCTTCCAGAAACTGCTCCTGAACTTCACTTGGTGGGTGAACCGCAAGGATGCGGACGGCAAAAACGTTTTTGAGGGCGGGTTCCTTGGACTGGACAACATCGGCTTGTTCAACCGATCTGAGCCCTTGCCGACAGGAGGTGTATTGGAGCAGGCAGACAGTACCGGGTGGATGGCATTCTTCTGCCTGTCCATGCTCAACATTGCCCTCGAGCTGGCAAAGCATCGCCGCATCTATGAAGACATTGCTTCGAAGTTTTTTGAGCATTTCATCTTCATCAGCGACGCCATGACTTTCAGAGCAGGGCAAGAGGAGTCGTCCCTGTGGAACGACGAAGACGGTTTCTACTACGACGCCATATCTTGGGGAGGCCCGTATATCCAGCAACTGCCTGTGCGATCGCTGGTTGGTCTCATTCCCCTCTACGCGACAGCTACGCTTGAGCCTGAGCTCATCAACAAGCTGCCTTCGTTCCGCAAGAGAGTCGAGTGGTTTGTGCACAACCGATGCGACCTGGCGGAGAGGAACATGGCCAGCATAAGGAAAAGAGGCAAGGGCGACCGCATCTTACTCTCGATTGTCAGTAAAGACAGGTTGGAGAAGATTCTCAAGAGGATGCTGGACGAGGATGAGTTTCTCAGCGATCACGGCATTCGGTCATTGTCCAAGTATCACAAGGACCACCCCTATTCCATGGACGTGAACGGCCAGGAGTTCAAGGTGGGATACGTGCCCGGCGACTCGGACAGCGGGCTATTTGGTGGCAACAGTAACTGGAGAGGACCTATCTGGCTGTGCGTCAACTTCCTTCTGGTGGAGTCGCTCCAACGATTCTACCTCTTCTATGGGCCCGAGTTCCAAGTCGAGTGCCCGACGGGAAGTGGCGACTACATGCACCTGGGCAAAGTGTCGGAGGAGATCCAGCACCGCCTCCAGCACCTCTTCGTTCGCACAGATGATGGACGACGAAGCATTAACGCCGGCGACGATCGGCTCGACTTCGACGAACACTGGAAGGACAACCTCTGGTTCTACGAATTTTTCGACGGTGACTCGGGGCGGGGACTCGGAGCCAGCCACCAGTGCGGCTGGACAGGCCTGATTGCTCGCATGATCCACGACACGGGGTAAGTAGTGTCATTTCTGAGAACCATGTTCGTTGCTAACAAGCGATCCAGCACTACTTGTCGCCTCCCGCAAACCCCTCGCACCCCATCGATCGCCATGGCGCACTATTTTGACGACATGTTCCAGCGTAGCATCGACCTCGGCACGCCTCGCTCCTCCGGCATGCGGCGCATCAGACGGTCATCCACCGCCCGGTCCATCGGCGCCCGCAGCGACTTCGACGCGGCCGCCAACGACGACGACGACGATTCGCGCTCCATTACCGGCTCCATGTTCCCCGACGACCCGGCCCGCGTGCGAGAAAAAGCCGAGGCCGACTCGCACCTGCACCACTACATATCCGACCAGCTCGAGCGGTACAAGAGCCAGAACGGCGACTTTGAGCATGAGGATGAATTCGAGGCCACGCCTTGATATGGGCCTGGAGCAAGACGGTTGCTCGATGCTAGTATTCTGCACTGTCCAGCAAGAGGAGGTCGTGGGGATGGGCGTTGGGGGCAAATGGGACACGGTATACGCTGGTGATGGATTGGTATCGGGGGGTTCGTAAACACTTGGGCTAAGAAAAGTGCTCATAGAAACAAAACATGTTGCGTTTCAACTGGCAACTTTCTTGCGGTGTTGACATAGGGGCTGATTCTCAATCCCCGATGATGACCCTGGTGAGCCACCGGGTCCATCCGCGACATCGAACTCATCCGGGAATCGCCTTCTTTACGGATTCACCACACAAGCAGACGAGGCATGTGTCGAATAATGCTTTCTATTCCACACCACTATTGGCACCTCCTACACTGCGGGACAGGCACCACGGCCCTCCCGGCAGACGCCGCCCGGTATTATCATAATACCAGGCTCTCCTTCCCCCTCTTTCCCAGATCGGTAGGGGGGATGAACGCAAGAAAACGGAGAGTAGTTATGCTGTGGGGTAAATTTACAGGGTGTCGTTGAGGAGCTTGTTCATCTTGGCGATGCGGGCGGCGACGCTGAGGTCGATGGTTCGGTCGCCGACCTCGACGACGAGTCCGCCGACGATGTCAGAGTTGACCTGTATCAGGACGTGTTAGCGTGATGGTCGATGTTTGGATGGGACGGCCGGCGGCCGGCTGCCGGTTGCTCCCGAGTGCAGTGGAGTGCGTACCTCGTTGGTAACCTTGAGCTTCTTGCCCTGGCCGACGTAGGAGGACTTGGCAACGGCAGTCTCCAGTCGCGACAGAGTCTTGTTGTCCAGAGGCTATACGGTCAAACGCATTAGCTTCGCATCCTGTCCTCGGTTCTCCCAATGTTCCGGAACGCACCTGAGCGCTTGTGACGGTCATCTCGACCTCGCCGCGGGAAGCTGACATCAACTGGCCGAACTTCTGGCAGATGCCATTGAGGAGACCCAGCCTGTTGTTCTCGGCGAGGGTGCTGAGGAAGTTCTTGACCGTCTCGCTGCTGCCGCCGGCGTGCTTGTTGAGCTCGGCGACGATGGCCGACTTGTCTTCGACGGTCAGCGTCGGGGTAGACAGGACCTTGGACAGCTTGGGGTCCTTGTCGAAGACGTTGCTAAGGCTGGCGAGGGCCTTGGCCGTGGGATCGAGCGTCGACGACTTGGAGGCGGCAGTGTACTAAATTGACGCAAGTCAGCGCACGTTGTCCCGGCGGCAGCGCAGCAGCCGCATCGTCCTCCGCAGAGCCGACAGCGCGTCAATTGGCCGCAGAAGCACCCGGAAATCTTATCCCGAGGGCCCGGGAAGGTCGTGCGTACCAGGGCGGTGGCGTAGGTGCCATCGAGGCCGAAGACGGTGATCGGGGGCTGGCCGTCGCTGCCAGAGGCGGCCGCGGCAAAGGTCCGCACAGGGGCCGCTCGGAAGACCACGGTACGCTGGGGGGCAGCGGCCCGGACGGTGCGGAAGACGTGTCGGGAGAGCATCGCGGTTCGTGGGAGGAGGAATTGGGGGATGGGGATTCGGCGTGGGTGATGTCGGCGTTCGTGGGAGCTCGTGGTTTGAGGTTCTCGCGGTCGGCAATTTTGGAAGTTGGTGCCTTGCCGAGCGTGAGGCATCAACATTGCATTACATAACCACCCCGCCTTGGCGGCTCTGGCGCAAACAGTGCTATGCCTGAGAGCGACGTGTCAGTGCAGTTGACAACGGACTATGATCAATTGTCATTTATTTCAAACTCACATGCTTTTATACATGCATTTATTCATTTTGTCAATGATCGCGCAAAAGTCGACCTCCACAGCCCTATACTGCGAGAAAAGAACTTGATTCTACCGGGTGTCGTCGACCAAACCCAATCATCATCATGCAAAGCAGTTCCCTGTGATGGAATATCCCGACGCCGCAACTCCTATTATCTGCCCAGCGAGTGCCATGCTCATCCCGCATCCACTCAATCGCTCCGCAACATGCTGTCCACGAGATCCCCCAGGGGCCCCCAGTAGTCCCGCCCGCTGGCCAGGCTATGCTCATCGATGAAGAGCACATACTGCTTGAAGCTGGTGTTCAGGTGCGGCTCCAGGCCGAGCTCGCGGATGACTGGGTAGTGGTGGCAGTAGATGTGAGCGTAGACGCGGTACATGCGCTTGAAGATCTGGCGGACCAGCGCCGGGAACGTCTTGGGGAAGGGCACGCCTGTGCAGGCGTCAGTACGCAGTTCTCACTGCGCGATTGGATGGCAAACATACCGATCTTGCTCGGTAGGACGGATTCGTTGTCAATATTGGCCTGGACCCACGTCATGAGCTGTTCGATGTAGGCTGGTGCCGGCATCTTGGTCGGCCGCTTGTAGTTCTCGCTATCCTGCCAGAGGTACTCGAACCTATCGTCGTCAGCCCGCCCTTTGCGATCCGTCGTATGGGGAGCGCCCGTACTCATCTGTTGCCTTCATCTCGGGGCACGACTGCGGGGAGCAGAACTCGGTGATGGCGCCGTAGAGCAGGTTGATCTGGTTGTAAAAGTCGACCACTGGAACAATCAGCCCTCCGTCCTCTCGAAGCAGAAGCTTCGAGACTTACTGTTGACCGCAAGCCACTCGTTCTCGTCCTCACCCTCGGGCAACTTGACCACCTTCCTCAAGCTGCCGCCTCCCAACGTAACCTCGGCATACTGGCGCAGCTGGTAGCTCGTCGCGCCGCCCTTGCCCACGCGCGGACGGAACTGATTCTTAGTCCGCTGGTTGCTGTCCGCCGGCGTCTCCACGTCAGCAAGCGTCGCATCGGCAATGGGCTCGGCAATGGGCTCAGCAATGGGCTCGACGGGAGGATCTTCGTGGACGGGGATGATGGTGTAGTCCAGCCGCGACATGGTCACGACGGACCTGGGGCTCAGGTATCGAAACGCGGTGGCAGCCATTTTGACGGAGGATGGAGAGGACGGAGAGGATGGAGGACTAACACTGTGGTCAAGAACTGAGCCATGGCGACGGCGTTGGGCAGCGTCGGTGGACGAGAGACTCGAGGCCTGCATTCCAGCGGTTAGCGGGGCAATGGGAGCGAGGCGAATGCAGGTGACGGTGACAGTGACATACTACTCGTTCGCGCGAGCTTGTGCAGGCTGCGGGGATTGCCTGCGTCTCCTGGTTGGCTGCTCTAGCGGCTGGCTGCGAGGTATCGTATGCGGTGCGAGCGCGGAGGCGGATAAGAAGCGGCGAAGAGTGCTTGTATCGTACTCGTGATAGTGATGATGGAGATGCTTTGGCGGGGCAGTGTGATGATGCGCGCTGTTGTTTACCGCATTTCCTGATTGGCGTGGTTGCCAGGGCGGGCTGCACCTGCTGGCGCTGGAGAGAGCTGCCCCACTGTTGAGTACAGGGATGCCTCAGACCACGACCTCCTCGTCTCGGTCGAACTCTGTTATAACTGTGCTTGACATTGCCTCCATCTCATGAAATTGTCTATTCGAGCGCCTTCGGATCGACCCGGGAGCGGCAACAGATACCCTCGCATGCGGAAAACCCTCACACAAGCTCAACCTCCCCCAGCACGGTGCTTCCACTCGCAGCCGCCTCGCCGTGCATCAGTCCATGGACATAGCATGAACCCACAAAGCGATAACGCGGCACCGCGCCCTGCGTGGCCGCTGGCCTCATCACCGCCGGCGCCCTCAGCCCCGGGAGGATCCATATCTCGTCCCCGACCTCGGTCGACAGCGCTGCCATGCCGAGATACGTGTCGTCGACGGTGACGAGCTGCCGACCCCCGTACACCTGGACGTACGTGCTCGCAAAGGCGTGGCATCGCTGGAACATCCTAGAGCCGGCCACCACGAATCCGTTGCCCACGATTCTCTCTTTGCCCTCCCGCACCTCCTGGGACACGTAAAAGTCGTTGGGCCCGCCGTCGGCATCGACCCTCGTGTTGCGGACCAGGGTGCATTCGAGCTGTTCCCAACAGTACAGGATCTCCTGTCGGAGGGGCGCATAGTTCAACTCCCCGTCATGCGCCGCAAGCGTATCGAGATCGACAAGTGTCGACTCCATGTCCGCGTCCATGGGATCGTATGAGAGTCTGCTAATCGTGAATGTTTCGTTGGGGTTGGGCTCGGCGCCGACTTTCTCGAGGACCATGCGGTCCGCCCCCGCGAGAATCATGAGCAGCATGAACATTCTGAACTGCGTGCCGAATTCGTCGGGCGCTCTCGACCCGTACTTTTTGGCGTCGAATAGACTGCCGGGTGACATGTCCATGCACAGAGTACGCCAGAGAACCTCGCTCAAGACTGGCTGTTCACCATATCCGCCCTGACCTCGAAGCGACAGCACCATCCCGAGCCATGACGGATCGAATTGCAGCTTCCCTGAAGGGCCGGTATTCGCCCGGCCCCCCGCCTGGGAGATGGTGCCAATCTTCAGTCCGCAGAGTCTCAGCACGGGGCTGTCGGTGGTGTCATCCTGCGGAGGCTGGTATTGCAAGCCCTTATCGGCGGAGAAGATTTCAGGAACAGCATTGATTCCAGGCAGGCTAAAGTCGGGAACCCAGCTGGGCAGGCCATCGCGCCTCTGAGCCTGGTAGACACACGCGGACAGAACCTCGAGGCTCCCAGACGCCAGGATGATCTGCCTCGCCGTGGCCGTGTACACACTGCTCAGTGAGAGGCGGTAGTTGGCCGTCAGCCTGTCACTCGCAAAGGCATTGAACATGCCGTAGAGCGCAAACACCTTGTCCCTCGGATCCGAAGCCATGAAAGTCCAAAAGTTGAAGACGAGGTCCTTCAAGACGAAGAGGGCCTTGTACTCGTGCGCATTGTCTATGTCCTCGCGCAACGCCATGTTCCTGTTGGTCCGGTACTTGTGCACCTCTGCCATGTTCCACTCGACGGGCACGGCGGCATCCGTCGCGGGCACAAACGCCGTCGAGCCCGACCTGCCCAGCCTGGCCTCGCCGTGCCGCAGCGCGGTCGCCACCTCGCCCAGGTCGTACCACGAGACGCACGTCCCGCCAATGTACATGAGGAGGTTGCGCGGCAGGATGGCCTCCTGCACGATCCACGCGCGCCGGAACCACTGCCGCTGGTAGATGCTCGCCAGCGCGATCCACCCGGGCCGGGAGACGAACGGGACGCCGGCGGCTTCGTACCCGTCCCTGTCCGTGCCGCCAAACGGCTCGATCCGGCTGCCCTGGAACTGCCCGAGGTGCGCCCTCAGGACGCGCAGCGTCGCGATGCCGAGCTCCGAGTGCTGGTCCGGGGGCCCCAGCCAGGCGATCACGTACGAGGCGTTGATGTAGATGCGGTCCATCATGTTGACCTGCGCGCTCTTCTCGTCGACGTCGGCCTGGTTGATGCAGATGGCGTCGGCCCAGATCAGCTGGTCCGCGCCCTCGGGGTTCGTGGCGCTCGTCTCGGCCAGGGGGTCGGGCTGCGAGATGAGGCTCTCCAGCAGCGTCACGACGTCCTCGTGTCCGCCGGCCTTGGCCAGGTCCATCGGGCTCGTGCCCTCGTTGTCCCTGCGAGACCTCAGCGAGCCGGCCCGACACAGGATATCGACGCACGGCGCATGGCCTGCCTCCGCCGCGTAGTGCAACGCCGTCCGGCCCCCGTCGTCGAGCCGCTCCGCGTCCGCGCCGTTCCACAGCCACGCATCCACGACATCCGCCTTTCCCTCGCCCGCCACGACATGCAGGTACGTCCTCCCCTCCTCGCCCACCAGCGGCCTGTCCATGTACTCGACGTACGCGCTCCGCGGCACCGTGCGCAGCGCGTCGCGCAGGTTGCGCTGGATACGCAGCACGCGCTTCCCGCCGCCTGCGTCGAGCACCACGGGCACCGCATGCGCCGCGCCGTACTGCGCGCCCACGGCGTCAAAGTGCGCGTCGAAGTGGTTCCCGTGCGCAAACGGGTTGCCCCAGGTGTACGACATGCAGTGGTACTGTGGCCCCGCGGCGTCGTCGACGTCGCGCGTCGTCAGCGAGAAGACGAGCGTGCCGTCGGCCGTCTGCCCGCGCCGCCGGAGGAGCCTGATGTGCGACGGGCTTGGGAGCGGGTCGTAGACGTAGGGAGGCAGGCCATCTGTGTTTTGGTCCGCCATCGTGGCCTCGCTGCTTCATTTTCTGGGTGGTGAGAGTGAGGCCAGGCCGATCAACCTTGCCGTCATCCTCGGTGCAGCCAGGGGTCATGTGTGCGGCTGAAACTAACGGGCGGGCATGGGGACATCATGCATGCGCCGGAAGAAGGGGCCGACATCTCATGGGTCTGCCCGGTGTATCTTTCTTGAAACTGTCTCTGTAGTTGTTGGATGAAACTCAGCTTGTCGGTGTGTAGTGTGTGGATGCCTCATGTCTATGAATTCAGCTTTGAGGGCCCAAGAGCTACATACACTAACCGCCGGACACCTGTCAAACACGTTCGACGCCCACCATCTTCACGCGTTCTTGTTTATTCAATAGCATGGAACATGAATTTGATATTTGCCATATCTAATTCGTCTCATTCCACGTCATTTGGGGTAGTTGCCGCCTAGCAGCAACTTTGCCATGAACTCGACCACTGCACATCCGGAGCAACCCATCCCTTAGCTTAAGGTACAACCATGTACGCTACACTGATGCTTCACCAAGATTCCTGCGTTCCATCATTTACCACCGTCCTCCGCCTCCGTTTCCTCGTCCTCTGTTTCCTCGCCCTCTGCTACCTCCCCTTCCCCTGTCCCTGCCGCCTCGGCCACCTCTTCCACCCCCAAACCCACCTCGGTTGCCGCCTCGGCCGCCTCGATACTCGGACGGCGCAGGCCCTCGCTCCCGCCTTTCCCGTCTCTCTTCCGCACTGGCGTCCCAGTGATTTACAAGGCCAACAAGGTCGCAGAATGCAGCAGTCTGCGGGTTTGTGTATTCTTCAGGCTGGTCGTGAACAATATCTGGAGTGCCGGCAACGTGCGGTGGCGCCGTGAGCTCAAAGTTTTCGGGAACGTCTAGCTTATCCTTGCTGACGATGTTCGCTTCGACCCACTCTCGCTCAGCCTGGATGAGCGGCATGTAGTGTTCCTCGCCAAGATCTTCCGGAACCTGCGCATTCCGGTCACCGATGCTGAGAGACTTGTGGAATACTCGGGTGATAGAAAGCCACTCGGGGTCGTATTGGAGGCTGTATCGAGGGCTTGTGTCTTTGGGAGGGTGTGCGGAAAGCTGCTCTTTGTCAAAGGGCTCAATTTCGCATAGCTGGAGAAAGTGTCTTCCGGGCAGGCACTTGTCCAGAGCCAAGAATCGTACTTCCTTGTTTGCAATACCTGACGGCACGGGTTGACCCGGAGTACGTTTGACTCTTGGTGGCGGCCGAGTGAAAGAGGCGGGAAGTTGCGCTCTCAGCTCGTCGGGGACCTCGTTCGTCTCGTCTGCAGGGGTTTCGCTCTCCTTGGTGTCAACTTGGGCTTCTGCCGCTGGTGCATCATCCTCGTCGTCATCCATGTCCAAGTCAATCTCGTCGGGATTGGCTTCCTTTTCCTCTGTGGGGACCTGCACCATTTCCGTGTCGTCCGCTGGAGCATCTGTGGCCGGGGCCGGGTCGTCATATTTCTTGACCGCTGCAAATTTGACGTGCAGATGGGCAGAGAACCAGTATGGGGTGCGCAGGCGGTCCATGACATACTCGGCTGCCACGCTTCCCAGAGTACCGTCCATGGATTCTGCTCTGAAATCTCGCTTCTTCCTGAACAGAGATTCAGAGTCGCCGTGCCTTTCCACCGCACGCGGCCAGTCGTGGCTCATGCCGACATCCACCTGCGTCTGTATCAGGAGAAGCTTGCGAACATCGACTTCTCGCACGTGGTAGAAGGACTTGACATCGTCGGAGTTGAATGGAAGTCGTTCATGGTGCGGTTTACGATAGTCGAATCCCTTCCAGATGCCGGACAAGCCGGCAATGCGGAGAGGCCCGAATCGCAGGACGTTTGCGGCGCCAAGATAGTAGATGTTTGGGGCGACCCATCCGCCGTAGTAAAGCTCCCAGAGATGCGAACTTGCCTCGTGGTTCCCGGCGATGAAGATGGTGAGGTAGGGCGCGGTGCGAGTGCCAGCGTAGTAGTCAGGAAAGTCGCCCAGCTGGCGGAACTTGACGGGAACTGACATGACCGTCAGGTCAGCAGCATTGCGTACGGACTGAGGCAGGTGAGCCGATAGTCTCTACGGCCTGGGAGGCGAGGTGGAGGTACCTGGAAATCGCCTCCAATAATGAGGAGGTCGACGCTGTCCCATCCGCGGGCCTTGCAAGATTCGGCGACGGAGGCGTAGATGGCGTTGAGAGTGCCATGGCCCTGGATGCTGGTCAATTGCCGGCCTCAACGAACCTCTGGGGGACTACGTACACAGCCCTCGACGGCGACCCGGACACCCTGGGACTCAAAGGTGTTGGCGGCCATGTCTGCTGAGGATTGTCTGGCGATGCAGAGGCGAAGAATTGGAGACGGGTGAGCAAGTCGCGTTGGATTGATGCGAGAAACTTGGACGGGCAGTCACGACCAGCCGTGACGCCAATGCAGCAACCATGGCCCAGCAGACATGCAGTCAGGGGCCATGGAAACGCTGGATTGAATCCCACAAACCGAGTTTAATAGCAATGGACTGTCTATTTGTCTTTACAGCGGCCGTTCTCTGCATCACCGTTGTCTGCCTGAACTGTCGTGCAGCTTACGGGGCGCGCAATCACGTGTCACGCTAGCGCGCAGTCAAATGTCTCCCCGACTCTCATCCTCTCTATCCGTCCTCCATACTTGGCGCGGTCGCGCAAGAGCGCCGACACCGCACACTTGTGTGTGCCATCTGGTTGCACGCAGTGTAGCATACACCATAGGCTACATCATTGGATCGCCAAAGGAACAGTAGCCCGGGATGGAGTTTTGCACTTCGCGCGCCGTTCTAGTGCTTGACTTGCGTGGCCATGCCTCGTTCAGAATGCTATGCCAACACTGCCTTGGAATAGCTTTTGCTCAATTCATGCTAGTCACTTTAAGGACACTGGTTGCACGTCTTCGAGAGACTACACAATGGGTCTCGGGTGTCGGCAATCACACACTCAAACTGTCACTTACATGGACCATCTGACCGTATGGTCTTGGAGCCGCTGGGAGCTGCCCCTAGTCTCAAGGCCAACGCCTCTATTGCTCATCTTGGTGATGGTTGGGGAGAAAGGTCTCCCGTGGGCATACCAATTCTGCAAGGCGTGTCTCCAGCAGGCTCAATCGGAAGGCACATCACTTATATACATGTATATGGGGTATGGGCCTCGTGGCAATGCCACCGTCGTGGTGTGCCACTGTCGTGGTGTGTCTCTCTTGCCCGTCAAACATATCTAGCGCTAGCAACGACTCTAAACATCCCTCCCCTCGTCATTAGTATCACCATCCCGCGATAAGTCGGTATAAGCAGCAAAGCGGGCAAACAACTCAAATTCCATCCTTTTAGAAGCCTGTGGCCCTTTCCTAATATCTCCCATAATATCTGATCCGGGGGGGAGGTCGTGCTTAAAGGTCGACTCCCCAGCACCTCTCATATTGGTGAGGACAGCCTGCCGGAAGTGCCACCTCAGGAGCTTGTCCGCGGGTCGTTGTGCATTGTCAAGGAGACGACGATCCAGATATGTTCCAGCAACCCCCGCACTGTCGGTCTGGAAGCAAACGATCTTGTAGTTATCCTAGTCATACTTAGCAGAGTTCCAGAAAGAATTGGAAAGAGACTTACATCGGGATTAATCGAGATCGTGTACGTATCGAATAGTTGATGTATATGAGTCTTGAGAAGGAGGCCGTTCTGCACCGAGTTGATCGTACCTCCTCGGCTTGGCGGGAGGGTAATGCAACGGCCATAGTCACAGGCCTTCCAGTGGTCTTCGTAGGCAGGAGGGAATATATGTGCAGCCTCGAAAGCAGTCCAAGCGTTACTCGTAGCGCGAGGGTTTTCGACCTTGCTTATGACGCATCGTTGGTCCCGTAGGCGTACTTGCTCTCTGAATATCTTTACTCGAGTTCCAGTGATGCGAGATGTGGTCCGGAGCAGAGGGGCTTCGTCAGTGAGAGTGAGGGTACCGTCGGTAACGATAGCGTAGTTGCCTGGACGAAGTGGTTGCGAGTCCCGGGGAACCGTCTCGCCGCTGTCGTTGCGGAGGAAGTAGGTATTACTCGCAATGACGAGAAGGATACCGAGCATGAAGTAGAAATTAGAGTTGGTAATGCCAGGCGTAAGGACTAGACCCCCAAGGATCGTAGACGGGTCTCTGAGATCATGGAAGAAGACGGTACGAGCCAGGGCTCGAACGCCGGCGCCTGGCATCTTGGTGGTGGAGTTGCGTTTCTATTTTCGTCGATACAGGGGTGAGGAGGTTGGGTTGTTGATTTGCTTGGGCCTGGCGCGTTGTTGTATTGTGCGCCCGAAAATGGGTCAGTGGCTTGATCGTGGTGGAGCGCCGACACGGCATTAGTGTGTGCCGCTTGACAACCTCCATCTCGACGGTAGGAATCGGATTTAGTACCATCGACATGGCGTTTTCAAGAGAGGCCATCACCACTTCGCGTGTATTCAACTAATTGAGAAAAGGCTTGGTGTATTCATTCCTAGATAAGTCCCTCTCCTTACAATTGGCGCCGTGCGCCAGCCGTTGTGTCTCTGTATCGCATCCCACACCTCGGGGGAAAGGACTCGTGTTCCGTACCTTGTGTACTTCGTAGTCTGTGGTCTGTGTAGCCTGAGCAGCCCGTGTAGCCGAGTAGCCCGTGTAACTATCGTTGCTTTAATCCCTCGTGTGATTCGCTTGGCTCGAAGCGTAGCCGGCACGGCGACATTGTTATTAGTCTGGCGTGCGACGTGCGGCTCGCGTATATCATCGTAATCGTCTTCTAACGCCGCTTTGTCGCTGCCGCCGCCGCCGGTCTCGTGGCTCTCGTTGCGCTCTTCTGCTTCCGCGTGGTTGTGTGCCGAGGGCTCTCGCATAGCGATCCATAGCTTTAGCAAAGAGGTATCGCGAGTCTCAACGGGTAGAGACCGTGTGTACGTCAATTGATACGACGCAACGTCCACAAACTTGGTAATTCGTGCATCCAGTCGCATGCACGACAGCAGGCTCGCTTCCTCGGCGGGATCAAGTACCTGGAAATGTAGAACAGCGGCAGACAACGACCACGAGGGTACAGACACAACTTCGAGACAAAAGAGACACGGACGACATCAAGCAGTTTGCATGGCGCGGCGGGGAGGCACAGTCGGAGCAGAATCAACCGGCACTCATGCTTTCTTTTCGAAATCGTTGAGTCAAAGGATGCTGGTGCTGCAGTAGCGTCGTCCGAAGTGATCTGCCAGTCCACCGATGCGTCGGTGGTCCCCCTGGCTCTCGATGCGCGCGAGGCCGTGCGGCTCTTCTAGAACACCAGTCTTGTAGCCCCACGCGTTTCCGGGTGGCGCGATGCAGCATGTGAACGAACGTGTGGGCCTTGCCGAGGTGAGATTGCAGACTTCTGCTTTACGTGGCGTCGATCCGTGAGAAATGGTTATTAATTGGCTATAGAGCTAATGTTGGACACCCGTATGCATACGCAACGCCGAATCGGGGGCAAGCGGCGTTGAAATGTGTCCCTACAGAAAAAGCGAAAGCTCAATGCGTCAACTGAGCCACGCAGAGTGAGAGGGATGGCATCAATCTTCCATCTCTAATAGACGTTCGACCCACGGAGGAGTGATAGGGCAGAACGCATATGCTGAAATGGGTTGCATCGAAAGGAGTCTTGCTCCGGGTATGGATGCTTGCTGGAGGTCGTGTCATAGTGGCAGCGAAGTGAGGTGATCCTCAAATAGGGAGTTGCGATGAAGTCATCACCATTCATGTAAACGAGCTGCCCGGGATTGCTCGGCCTGTCTACCGTCATGCTCCTCGATGCCCACCATGACAACACCAAAACGCCGTAGTCCCAGGATCCAGGTTGTTGTAAGTCAAGTCATCACTTCATGCTCATGTTGGCCCTGCCCGGCGGTGTCAGGATGGGTCCGCTGGAGGAATCTCAGCGCGTAGAAGCTTACTGATCCAAGCCCAGGTAGTCCGCTGCGGCCAGCAGCTCGAGACAGAGCTCAACAGGAATGTCCATGTCGGGGACGTCCTCGCTGTTGCGGTAGCGGTACCAGTAGTGGAAGTACTCGACCACTTTGTCGAGCACCATGCCACTGTCCAAGACGTCAGCTGCGAGCTCTCGCGGCACGTCGCAAAAGCAGGCAAGACAAGGAATGGCAGGGTCCGGCCAGGTCAAGTGTAGTCGGGGCAACCAGCTCGGCCCGGCCAGCAGCGGAGGGTGCCGTGGTTCTCCAAAGAGACGGACACATGGGATGTGATCCAGAACGAGCAGAGCAAGGTTGGGCGCTGTTGTAGGCATGTAGAGCTCACCTCATCTCCTGGAACACGCAGCGCGCGTCCCTGGCCTCGGAAAACTGACCTGCAGATGGTGTAAGCCGGATTGGCCCGCAGGGGAACACGGCGTCAGAGCCGGTGTCGTTCACGCACTCCTCGGGTCCAGCATGCCCTTGATGATGGGGCTCACCATGGCCGCCTCGCGCAGCACGACAAACTCGAAGCCGTCGGCCGAGACGAGGGTGACGTACTTGCCGGCGGCCGTCGTCGCCATGCTGCTTGCCATTGGCGACACGTGGCGTGTGACGAGGAGAGGGATGTCGAAAGCAAAGCGTGTTTCTGCGTGGATGCTCCGCGCGCCGAATTTTGTTTGTCGCAGAAATCCTCCGCCGTGCACGGGCCATCCCGTGTCCGTTCATTGCCTCAGGCCAATAGGCTGAAATAGCCGCCGGGGAGGCGCTGCAGCCTGAACCACTGGCTCGGCTGGCAGCGCTGTCACTGGCCGCCCCCCCAGCAGGCGGCCCCGTTGCCTGGTCAACTGTTTACTCGCCCTGTTTCGCCTCATCAACCCAGCCCAACGTCTCTGCCATCCACCCACCGTTGCCCTGCGCAAAGAAGGGGCCCCAAGGATATCACCTCACTTCCTCCATCCTGCCCGCACGCACCCCAAACTCCGTCTCCCTATCTGTACCCGTCGCCGCATCTCCACTATCCCTCCCTCGACCCAACAACACCCAACATACCGTCTGCCGGCTCCCTCGCCTTCACCAAGCACCAAACGTTTGTTACGCCGCATCCTTTCGTCTCTGCACCTCGCGACGCATCGACTTTCGTCAGAAATCCACGCGCGCCGCGCCCGCGACAGATAGGGTCGACATTCTTGGAGGAGATTGGAGTCCCGAGATACCGCCCTTGAGGCCTTTCTTGCAACATCATCCTCCCCCGGCGCCCCCTTCCCCTCCTCGGTTCTCCATTGGCGCGATCATGGCCTCGTACCAGTATCGCAGCTCGTACTATGCGCCCACGAGCTATGAGCAGCCGCGGCGGGAGCAGCGCACGCGCTCCAGCGAAGGCACCGTCAGCACAACAATGAGCTCGTCGTCGGGCCGCGAATCCGCCGCGACGCATGTGACGGAGGCGCCGACCTACTCCAAGAAGATCGTCGTCGTGGGCGACGGCGGCTGCGGCAAGACGTGCCTGCTCATCAGCTACAGCCAGGGCTACTTTCCAGAGGTGAGCCCAAGTTCCCTCCCTCGCGGTGCCGTTGAAGAAACCTCCGGCCGTGGTCCATGCTGACGCGCGAGCGCTTGGATAGAAATACGTTCCGACCGTCTTCGAAAACTACATCACCTACCCGACCCATCCCCCCACTGGTAAGACCGTGGAGCTCGCTCTGTGGGATACCGCCGGCCAAGAAGAGTACGACCGCCTGCGGCCGTTGTCGTACCCGGAGACGGACCTCATCTTTGTCTGCTTTGCCATTGACTGCCCCAACTCAATAGACAATGTGCTCGACAAGGTACGTATCCGTGCCCCCTCCTCCGCAAGCAAGCCTTTGTCCCTCCGTTCCCCATGCTGACCTGTGACGCGCAAAGTGGTACCCTGAAGTTCTTCACTTCTGCCCGTACACGCCCCTCATTCTCGTCGGCCTCAAGTCGGACCTGCGGTACAAGAAGACGTGCATCGACATGCTCAAGACCCAAGGCCTCACGCCCGTCACCACGGACCAGGGCATGGCTGTGGCCAAGAAGATGGGCGCCCAGTACATGGAGTGCAGCAGTAAGGAGATGCGCGGCGTCGACGAGATCTTTGAGCGCGCCATCCTCACAGTCGTCTCCAACGACCGGAGAAACCATGAAGCCTCATTCCCGTCCTCGTCAGCATCAGGAGGCAAACGGACGCCAACCCCCGGGGTCGGCATCCCGAAGCGGAAGAAGAGAAAGTGTCAGTTTCTCTGAGCAGCCTTCGCGGTGCCACTCCGTCACCTTGGGCCCTGTTCGGCTCGCAGGCCCTTTACAAAATTGTAATGACCATTGGATGAATCATTTGTCTTTTTACGACTGCACCTATTACGAACAACACGGACACAAACATCCCAAGACACACAACACGCACACATGTCAAGGGGGGACGATGGCACCATGGTATATGGGGAAACGTGCCATTTTTCCATGGCTGTCGTGTGCTGCGTCTACCGAGGACCTGGTATATAACTGCTGCGCCGACTGCGGCGCAGCGAAACATCGAGCCTAGCCTTCCCCAGCATCCAGAGGGGCTCGGGCTCGAAGGGATAGGATCGGGGGGGTATAGGACGGGACAACAGGATTGTACTCGATCGGAATGCGAGGTGAATATTTGCGAGCTTTGTCTTTTATCGTTTGCCCTTTGCTTGCGCGGTTTTCTTTTCCTTTGTAGTATGATACTGTTGAGTCATTGCGGGTTGGGATAGGACATAAAAATCATCCTCATAGACATCGGCCGTTCTCTCGTTGCATCCGTGATTATATCTTGGCCTCTCGGTCTTTCGTAGAGCATGGGCCGGCTCGGCGGCGTACGCCCTGGGTATCATGACTCGTCCTCGCGCTTCCCGCCCTCGCTCTGCTCGCCCTGCTTGGCGGCGCCGGCCTCGTCGTCCTTGGCCATGACGTTCTCGAACTGCGACCACAGCGCCTCGACCGACGAGAACTCGTTGCCGACCTGCAAACGCCATCGACCCGCCAGCAGTTAGCACCCCGGGTTCTTCCGTTCCTCGCAGGGGTGGGGGCTGCGTGACGAACCGCGATGACGGCCTCCAGCGACCGGTTCAGCTTGTTGATGTTGGCGAGGACGTGCTCGAAGCTCTGCGGCGGCGGCGCGTCGGATTAGCTCCTGTCGTGGCCACGGTAGGGACGTTAACGGACCATGGCGATTTCGCCGATGAGGGCTTCGCGCTGTTGCTCAAAGTACGTCTTTTCGCGGGTCGTGTCCATGGCGGACGTCGAGCGCTGGTGGGACGCCATGGTGAGTCGAAGGTCTGAGGTTGGACGGAAGCATGGATGTTTGATCGCGTCGCGGTTGGTGGCGGGTTTGCGTGGGTTCGTGGTGGGGATCCCTGGACAGCCACGCTTACTCGTACACCCGCCGAGGCCCCAGAACCACATGGCCAGTCACTCTCGAGCATGTCTTACAAAAGAATCACCAAAGGCGCTATGGCCTCTGCTTTGGATTCGACCGACCATGACGCAACATCACAAATACACGTGGTAGAACCACTGGTTCAAGAATCATCCTCCAACGCCAGTGTAAACACGCCCCCCGCTGCCACACTTTGTACAAGTCATAATCCCCTCCTGCAAATCAAAAACTCTCCCTCATCGCCCATATCGATCTGGGTGACGCTCATACTCGTGCGGCCTGAGGCCCCTACCCATCATGTCCCGCGGATCTCTCGGGTCTCGTCCATCTCGGAGCTGCAGATCCCTTGGATCTGGTCCAGGGTACCCAGGTCCTGGCTGCGGCGGCGGCCCACGTGCATCGTAGACTCCGGGTGTATAACTTCGTCCGGGCTCTCTCGCGTCTCTTGGGGGACCCGGGCCAGGTGTAGAGGCATAACGCGAATATGTCTGGGCCTGGGGAGGTACGGGGTCAGGGGCGCGCGACGACGATGGTCCGTATCGATGCTGAGGCGGCTGGGAGCTTGATCCGTAGACTGAAGGCCCGCGTTCATCTCGCATGCTCATGTGAAGGGGTTGCTGTGGCGGAGGCGCCGACGCCCAAGCCTGCGATGGCGTAGACGGCTTCGGGGTTGACGAAGGATGCTGAGGTGTCCAAGATTGCTGAGGCGGAGGCGCCTGCGTCTTGGGTGCCTGGGTCGGCCACCCGCTAGCCTGTTGCATGCTGGGCGGAGGTTGCTGATGGCCTTGGTGCGGCCACGTATTGTCTCGGCCACCCTGAGGCACTTCGCGAGTCCGTGACGCAGAACCGTGTACAGCGTATTGTGGTGGCGGCGACGCGCCATGTGGCGCTTGAGGACCACCACCGTATGCCGCTGGGTAGCCGCCTTGCGACTGATACTGAGCCTGTGCTTGCGGCCCTGGAGGTGGGTAGCGATGAGAGGCTTGAGGCGAATTAGTCCCACTGTGGTGTCCAGCCTGATACGCACTGTGTCTGTAGTATTCTCTTTCCGCTGACGCAGAGCCCATGTGCTGGGCTTGGTTAGGTGAGCCCGAATAGGTTGGCTTCAGGGGCGGCATAGCAGAAGCACCGCCTGATGGAGTTCGTCCGTAGGGGGAGTACTGGGACTCTGGTTCGCGGCGCAGCTGGGGTGGCGGCGCGCGGCCCATGCCCTGCGGTGGAGGCGTTGCTGAGGGACCAGCGGTATTGCTCGAGACATCACTGACACGTTTCGAGGTTGGCGGCGGATCATCGTTGAGCAAAGACATGATGTTGGATGTCTTTCGAGGCTCTGGCGGACGACTTGGTGGAGCAGCTGACCCCGAGGCAGCTTGCACTGGCGCCGTGGCGCCGTAAGGCTCTTGTACCAGTCCAGAGGACTGCCTCTGCGGCAGAGATGATATCGGCCGGGACGCCAGGTGACCCAGTGGTGGCGATTGCGCCGCGCCGGGGTCGCTCATCAAGTTTCGCACAGCGTGAGGGGCTTGCTGCTGGACGGGAGGAGGATACGGCTGCGGGGCGCCGGCTCGGGAGGGATCCTGAGACGACGGCCGGCCGAGTGACAAGGGCTCTCTTGGACCTCCGCCATGGCTTGGCTGTTGACGGTGGCCGTAGTGCTCGTAGTGGCGCTGGGGTGCCAGCTCAGCCTCCTGGTTCATCCTCATGGCCTGCCGTTCCGACTGGCGTGCGAGTTCTCTCTCCCTCTCCCGCTCCCGCTCCCGCTCCCGCTGCTGCTGCTCTCGTTGCTGCTGCTGCTCTCGTTGCTGCTGCTGTTGTTGTTGCTGCTGCTGCTGTGCCTGCTGCATTTCCATCTTTTGGCGTTCCATCATCGAATCGGGGTGGGCCGGTTGATGCGGCTGGGCAGCAGCCAACGGTCGTTGCTCACGGAGCTCTGGCACTGAGCTTCCTCCAGCCTTCTGAGGCAGCGGTACTCGCTGCTGCTGAGCTTGCGATGCAGACTCGCGCTCACGATCGGGGAACCCGAACGGCTGCAGTGGGGCCCGCAATGGGCGCGCGCTAGGCGACATTGCTTGAGATACCGGCTGTGGCACACCATGCTGTTGCACAGCAATTGGCTGTTGTCCAGGCTGAGCAAGGGGTTGCTGAGCCGGCGCCTGTGCGATTGGGACGCCGTAGCTCGAGAACGGCGGCGGCCTAGCTTGCTGGGGAGGCACCTCCATCTTGGCCTGCGACGGCTCGCTTTGGAGATCCATCCCTGGCGCAACAGCGATGGGTCTCGACGACCCAACTGCAGCATTGTCGTATCTTCTGCCTCGGCCACCCGTCGTTGGTTGCGGCGGATCTGGTCGTTTCTCGCCCCTCGCCCGCTTCGCATCCGCTTCTTGCACGAGGGCCTCCCATTCCGCCTTGCCCTGGTCCTTTTGCCGTACGAAATAGTTCTTGACCTGCAAGAGATGGCTAGTTAGCACGCGTACGAATATCGGGCTGGTGAACAAGCTTACCATTACGGCGGTCTTAGAGCCCATGTGGGCGGCAATGGATGTCCAGTCAGACCCAAAAGCTCTCAACAGGTGCGGGAAATCGTTCGCCTCAGACACACTCCAGTAGCTCGAGGCCTGTGTGGGTGCTTTCCGCTCAGTCTGCGGTTGTGCCAGGTTGAAGGTCGTCATCGAGGGCTGTGGTGGCGGCGGGGGCTCTGGCCTGAGTGATGGCGCTGCCATGACGTCTGAGATGGACGATGAAGCCAGAGGCTTCGGCCGCTCAACTCCAGGGAGAGGCTGTTGCTGCACAGGGAACGGGGGGTGTATGCCAGAGTGCGCTGCTGGCTGCTCAAAGGCAGTGGGCATGCGGCTGGGATCCGAGGGCATCGGCGCTTGAAATTCGACGTTCGGCGGCACTCGTGAGCTGGATCGCGAGCGCCCTCTCGCGGCAGATGGAGTCGGTGCAGCTGCCAGAGTCTGGTTTGCCTTCGCCAGCTTTGCGTCCTTGTCCTTGGCATTCTTTCTCCTGCCCTTTCTGCCGTCCACCTTCTCGCCCTGCTCCCCTCTTGCTGAGGCGGCAGCGCTTCGGCGACCAGGGGTTCCGGTAGGGGTCGCATTCTCGCTGTCTGTCGCCGGCTGTTCGAAGCCCCAGGTTGGAGCAGCAGCACGGCGCGGCCGTCTCCTCTCTCCATTCTCTCCGGTGTCCTGAGTTTCTTCGCCTTCCTGCTCGCCGTTCCCAAGCTCCGATACCAAGGCGCTGGATCTCTGCTTGCCTCTTCCACCCTTCTTGCGCCGCTTCGGTTGCTTCTTGAGCTTCTCTTTGAGGTTGAGTTCCTTTTTCATCAAGTAGTAGTACTGTATGCAGGTGCCAAAGTCGCGATTTGGAATAGCTTCAGCCACCTTGCCCCACTGCTTGGGTAGCTCCAAGTATCTCTTCTCGAAGAGTTCGGCTTCGGCCTCGGTGAAGTTGTTTACCGGAGGCAATACGCGCCATGCGGCGACGAGCTTGTCCTGCGTCGTGTACCCCGATCGGTCTGTCCACTGTACCTTTGCCCGTTGCTCCGTATCCCAGTACATGTCGGGTATCACGGCCTCCTTATCGCTGCGGTACTTTTCTTTCTGGGCTCTCTGCTCGCGCTCCTTTCTCTCCTCGTCCTCTCGCATGGACGCCTGCAGGACCCGCTCCAGGTCACGTTCTGTGGCGAACCTTCTTCCCGTGCCGCGTCCTTCAAGTTTAGGTTCTGGTGTCACAGTGCCAGTAGCCTCCACGACCGGGGCGGCGACGGAGAATTTCTCCCTGCTCTTCAAAGCCACCGGGTCGTTCGACAGGGTGAAGCCCAGATAATTGACGTAGTTGTCAGCATACGCCTTTCGGCTGCGACTCTGCTCTTCGGTTTCCTGGATATGAATCTTGTCTAGGTGCTCCGTCACAAAGTTGTCGATGACAGGGTCTGACTCCAGCGATGCAAGGAATTCCTTGTCCTTGGTCCAGTCTTGAATGGTGTAGTCAGGGATGCTGTCAAGGGGTGGCGTTGCCATGTATTGGCGGACCGTCTCGATGTTCATGTAAGCCTCGTCCTCGGATTCCGTCTCATCATCATCCTCGTCTGGTACCTGTGAGGGCGTGCTGGGAGGCTTCGAGCCACCTTTACCTGGCTCTATCAAGACAGGCTGGCGCATGCCCTCGTCAGCCATGGCGTCGTCTTCATTTGCGCGCGCGATGATATCGGGGCTGACCCCCTTGGCATCACTGCCAACGTTGACGGTGGCCGACGGAGTATCGGGTGGTGGTGGTATGGTCGAACTCGGTGCATCGATCTCCATCTCCTCCGTCTTCGGTTGCGACTCTGATGCCGTGGCAGGCTCCGGCTCGTCCATACGGGCATCAGCGTCCCTCGTCTCTTTCGGAATAGAGGCTTCGTCCGCTGTGTCAAATTGTGTCGGCTTCCCTGGCAATTGCTCGCTCATCTTATCGCTGCCTAGATCGACATGGTCGGGGATGGGCCCTAGCATTTCCGTCAGGCCTTCGCGCTCATTCAGAACTTGGGCCATCGACCCATGGGACATGGCTGCGAATCGCGCGACAACATCGCTAGGGAGGCTTGGTTTCGGGAGTTTGCTCAGTTCTGCCTGGGTCTTTCCGATTTCCATGTCGAAGTAATCGGCCATGTCGTCATCGTCGGACTCAGAGTCCTGATCCGGCGCAGGCTTCTTGGGAGGCAAGGCAAATCGTACCACAGGAACTGTTGGTCGTCTCCGCTTCCGTTTCGCTTCCTGGGCTGACTGTTCGCCGGGCTTTGTGGCTCCGAGACCTAGACCAAGAGGGAACTTTGCCACGGCCTGTGATGTTGGGGATAAGCCAGATGAGCTGGCGGACCTGGCACTTCGATAGCGATATTCCCCTTGGAAACGCGAATCCAGCTCGGACTTGACGGTAATCTCTCCCGGCTCGGCACTGTGGTGAGATCGTGCCCTGCCCTCGAACCCCGACGCCCGCGGATCCGACTTCGCATCGCTACTACGAGGCCGTTGCTCTACCTGTGAGCTTCCGCGCCGCAATGGAGCCTGGCTAGACTGCGCAAACGTCTGGGCTCTCATCATCTTCGGTGAGTCCGGTGCCTTTTTCAAGTTAGGGTTAATCCACTGCTTGCTCGATGGGCGTTGCTGCTGCGCTCGAGGTCCTACAGGAATAGGGGGGCTGTCATGAATCAAGCCCCTGGGCGGCCCTGCCGCAGGGGTGGCGGAGTCGTGACCAGCCGAGACTGGACGGTCGCCAAAAGCCCTCGGGGCTGTCGGGGGCGGCTTTCCCGTGCCACCCAATGCACCACCATCGCCACCACCCACGTTGCGGCTCGGAATAGATCCAAATGCCGGCGCTGAGGGAGCAACAGGGGGAGGCGAGACTTCCTTGGACTGTGATGGGACTTCTTGAGAGATGGACGGACGGGGTTCCTTTTTCGGCCGTATCAGGTCGCGTTCACCACGATCGCGCTCGTCACGAGGCTCACGTCGGATGATGTCGGCGTCAAGGTATCGATCAGCGCGGTCCCGCTCGTCTCGTTCACGACCCCAGCGCCCTTCTTGAGAGCGGCTTCGAGGGTAGCGGTCGCCGCGATCGTCGTAAGGAGTCCGCCCTCGACCCCTGTCTGACGACCAATCTCCTCTACCGCCTCTTCCACGGCCACGCATGAAGCCCCCTCCGCGCCCGAAGGGAGGCAATCCAAACTGTGGATCCGACGACGCCGAACCAGCGGAAGGGGGACCTCCATCTCGGGATCCACGCCGCGATCTGTCTGCGTCGATTCCGGGGGGTCCGTCTCGATCTCGATCTCGAAAATCTCGCGTTGGTGACCGTGCTCTTCCGACCGGGGAGCGGCGGGATCTGAAATCTCTCGACTCTCTCCAGTCTCGATCGCGCTCACGGTCGCGCTCTCGGCTTCTGTCGTCGCGATATCTGTCACGGTAGTCCATGTCTCTGTCCCTACCGCGATCTCTGGATTCGTCTCTAGCGGGCCAGCCCCGACCTCGACCCCTTCCTCTGCCGCCTCTGAAGTCGCCTACAAACCCACCGCCTCTCGGACCACTTGGTGCGTCGACAAGAGCCTTGGGCCCGCGCGGCGGCTCTCTTCGCAGGGCGTCGCCAAAGGCTTCGCGATTTGCCTGGAAACCGGGAGGGTTGGACCGGCCCTCGGCCGACGAGCGGCGCCTGTCGCCATCGCCAAACTGGGAGTTCCTTTCGAAGCGGTCTGGCGACCGATCTCTAGGCGACCTTGACCGGCGGTCCGGGTCGTACCTAGAGTACCTGGAGGCCCTGAACGGGGGGTCAAAGTGAGCAGGGGGCACATTTGGGGTGGGCGGTCGGCCGGTTCCACCGTTTCTTGCCAGCGCGGCGTCGCCGCGGTTGCGTCTGCGCCAGCGTGGCATGTTCACGGATGAAATCCAAGCCGGGCAGTACGTACATGAGGGATGGCGGGCAGATGCCCAACACTCGACGTGCAGGCGACTATGGTCCCATCCGGGAGCAGAACGAGGGCAGCTGGGAGCAGGTTAGGCCAACTCGGGTGGGATTTCGACCCTCGGTTATGTGGATATGGTTCGACGCTGGGTGCTCGGTGGCGGGCGTGCCTGGGGGGGAGTCGTCGATGTCGGTCGCGTGGAAACGCGGATGGTTGTAAACACTGAGCAGTGGTTCCACCGCCAGATGTCAGCTGCACGACGACGATAGAGGCACAGAGGTCGGACGGGGAGACGGGGCGAGGATGGTTTGCGGGAACCACGAGGTCGTCAGCCCTTCAAAATACGCCCGGATCGCGTGGCGCTTGTGTTGCTTGGCTTGGGCCTGCTCAAACTGCCGCCGCACGCTAGGCTGTTTTTGGGAGACGAAGCGCTCGCAGCCAAGTATGGCAGGCGCGATGAGGTTGGCCCAGATGTGGGGCAAACAATGGATTGGATTCTCCCTGGCCAGTGACAGCGGCTCGTTGCTGTGCGTGGGCCCACTCCGGGCAGGTACAAGTATGAGTACTCGTACCTACGGCAGGCACGGAGTACGGAGCCGTATGTCGGAAAATTCAAGGGTCCAGATTCGAGGTGACTCGGGTCAGTTGTCCAACACCCAACGTCTGCGGCACCTCATGCAGGGACCAGAACTCGGGGAAATCTGGGAGTAAAGTTAGAGACGCAAGCAAATCTTCAAGCTTTTCATTTGCGCCCTAATTCTCTCGTCATCTTGAGCCATGGCGGCAAACGACGCCAGGGGCGCCGCGCCGTCGGGCGCAAAGGACGCCGTCCTCATGAAGTCCGAGGAGATGCCCGCCGGGGCGCAGCAGGTGGAGGAGCTCGACTTCAACAAGCTCAAGGGCCCAGTTACCGCGGAGGATCTGTTGCTGGGAATGCGCAACATGGGCTTCCAGGCCTCGTCAATGGCCGAGGCAGTCCGGATCATCAACGACATGGTTCGTGCAACATACCAGATCTCTTCCCCTAGGCTATGACACGACCCCAAGCTGACACCTCCTCGAAGCGCGCATGGCGAGACCCTGAAACTGGGGACAAGACCACCATTTTCCTGGGCTACACGTCAAACTTGATCTCGTCCGGGCTCCGAGGAGTCTTTCGGTGGCTGGTCGAGCACAACCATGTGTCCTGCATTGTCACAACCGCAGGCGGCATCGAAGAGGACTTCATCAAGTGCCTCGGCGAAACTTACATGAGCTCCTTTAGCGCCGTCGGTGCCGATCTGCGCAAGAAGGGCCTCAACAGAATAGGCAACCTCGTCGTCCCCAACGCCAACTACTGCGCCTTTGAGGACTGGGTGGTGCCGATTCTGGACAAGATGCTTGAAGAGCAGGAGGCCAGCAAGGGAACCGAGGACGAGATCAGCTGGACGCCGTCGAAAGTCATCCACCGGCTGGGCAAAGAGATCAACGACGAGCGATCCGTCTACTACTGGGCGTACAAGAACAACATCCCCGTCTTCTGCCCGGCCCTGACCGACGGCAGCCTGGGCGACATGCTCTACTTTCACACATTCAAGACGTCGCCGTTGCAATTGAAAGTCGACATCGTCGAGGATATTCGCCGCATCAACACCATCTCCGTACGGGCCAAGCGGGCGGGGATGATCATCCTCGGTGGCGGCTTGGTCAAGCACCACATTGCCAACGCCTGCTTGATGCGAAACGGCGCCGAGTCGGCCGTCTACATCAACACGGCCCAGGAGTTTGATGGAAGCGATGCTGGGGCCAGACCCGACGAAGCAGTCTCGTGGGGCAAGATCAAGATTGGGGCTGATAGCGTAAAGGTAAGCTCGTGCCTTGCGGCCGGAGCCATGTGAGAAGAAGCATGAGGCTAACAATGCAAAAGGTGTATCTGGAAGCCACGGCCTGCTTCCCGTTCATCGTCGCCAACACATTTGCAAAGGACTTGTGAGGAGACGGCCCCTCCGGGCGTGGTTGGCTCGCCACCGCCCTTAGCAACCACCTGTTCAGAGGCTGTTCAGAGGCTGCCCAGCGCCAACCACAGCTGTTCAGCACCACGCACAGCCGCCGAGCACCCCAGAGAGCTGTTCAATACCTCATAATAGAAAATACCTGTTCAGTTTTCAACAGCGGTGGAAGAGGGAAGGTGGTCTAGTGGTTAACGGCAACGTTAATACTAGAGCATCCAAACTCGACCACCTCAGACACGTCGCCGGCCCTGCATAGCGAGCTGGAGAACGACGCAAAGGGAGAAAATACCCCACAGTGCACTGTGTGTAGTCACGAAAGTGAGGCGAAAGCCCAGGGGCGCGCTGTAGTACCTCCGCTGTGAGAGAGGTAGCAGGGCGGTGAACGGACATCCGGGGAAGGATGTCTTTTTTGCATTTTTGGTGTATCAGTTTTGCCTCCATCACGCAGGTGGTCGCGGGTTCGAGCCCGCGTGGTGTTTCTTTTTTGGTGCTTTGTTCGGTTCGGTCCGCAACTCGGCGGTGGCCGTGGGTTCGAACCTCCTTGCTGCTCGCAGCCTTTTCGGGTACCGAGGGAAGGCCAAGCGGGAGGCAATACTGCCTGGACACTGGCCCAGGATCGAAGCCCGCCAAGTCGTGTGCTCGGAGCCATTGCCTCTTCTTCATGGGCGAGCACAGGCCGGTCTCGCTGGGCTGGGCTGGCGCTGGGGCAGTTGCTGTTGACTATGGCGAAGAGATGAATATCCAGTATTCGCAGAGCCCTCACAAACAAGGCGGCGGGTGACAACGGAATAGTAGCCCAGCAAAAACGAAGGTGGTGAACAGGCCCAGAAATGGACGACTTGGAGGAGGCTCCTAGCTGGCTGTATGCGCCACCAGTCAGCGAATGAAGTCACGAAGCAGTTCTTGGCAAAGCAACTTCAGGAGTGCGAGTTGTTGTCAAGCACGGTTTCAACTATCTTTAGTCTTATTTCCTATGACCCTGGCTCGACATGTGCCTTTGGTCTAGATACCGCTCACCACACTGCCACTGCCCCTTCAAGCATCGCCAACCATCGCCTTGAAGCTCTTCAGCGCAGCCTCCCAGTCCGCCGCCCCCTCGCCCTCGGCCCACAGGCCCACCTTCTCGACGCCCTCCAGGTCCTCCCGCATGTGCGCCTCATCCGTCGTGCCGTCCAGGATCGTCAGCTGCCCGAGCCCTAGCACGAGCGCGTAGTACGCCGCCACGGCCTCGACGCGCGCGCCCCGCGCCACGCGCCCGACAGGCTCGCTCTTGACGAGCCGCGGGTTCGTCGTGAGCGTCCAGAAGGACTGGAACACGATGCCCTTGTCACGGCAGAAGGCGCGCAGCGGGCCCTCGTAGCCCGTGGCCGCGTGGAAGCGGTTCTGCACGACGGCGGGCGCGCGGGCGGCGCGCGCGTGCAGGGCCTCGACGTCGGGGAGCGTGGCGTTGGAGATACCCAGGCTGCGGAGCGTGCGCGGCGCGTACGACTCGAGCGCCTGCCAGGCCATCATGGTGTCCTGCATGGTGTCCAGGGGCGAGTGGAGGACGATGCTGTCCAGGTAGGGCTCCTGGCCGTCGACGGTGAAGTTCTCGAGGGACGACTGCACCGACTGACGGACCTTTTCCACGAGCGGCGCGTCCAGGTCGTACGGGGTGATGTGGCTCTGGCCGCCGGGAGGCGTGAACTTGGTCTGGATCTGCGAGGCCATCGTCAGTCGCCGGCAGGCCGCGGCTCCACGCCCAGGGGACGGCCTACGAAGAGATCCTGTCGCTTCACGATGCCCTCCGCAACGGCCCGCCTGACACCTTCGCCGACGCCCCGCTCGTCGTAGTGCTTGGGCTGCGCAGCCGTGTCAATGCCCCGGAAGCCGGCCCTCAGCGCCGTGTACACCAGGTCCGCCGTCCGGCCCTTCTTCCAAGCCGTGCCGTAGACGAGCCGCGGGATCTTGGACGGCGATGGACTGCCCCCTAGGGCGAGGTCTCTCGTCAGCCGGGACGCCTGCGCTCCTATGGCGGCCATGTTCGTGCAATGGTCTATCGCCGTCGAGTCCGGTGCCGTGATGGTGCAAGAGTGTGCGAGGTTCATTGGTCTGCATCTGCAGGCTGGAGGTGGCGGCTTCGTCGAGGTCAGGCGGGCTTTGCACGGTCGTGATTGGGCAATGGCATGCATGTGTCAGACGCAGGACAGCTGCGGCACGACCGATGTCGAGGCCATCCCGACATCCAGACGCAGCTGACCAGCTCGCACGTTTGGGTGTCACTCGAAGCTTCAAGCAGGCCGGACGGATAGACTATTGACGAGGCTCGATGTCAGCCTCATCCGAAGCGGAACGTACCCTCTCGCCCCGCGGTGAAAGCAAACACGCACGTAAATACGAAGCAATAGTCCGCACCCCACGAGGTAACGTTAAAATCGGCCGCGTCTAGTAGATGACGTTGACGCTCTTCTCCGCCAACCCCGCCATTGCCCCTCATGCCACCGCCGACCCCCGCAAGCCAGTCGCCCAGGTCCAGCGTGCCCTCGAACTACTTGGTTGGCATTATCTGAATCCGTGATGAAGTCGAGTCATACCGAAGCAAAGGTGATTTATAATCCAACCGTGAATATTCCTCGTAGATTGTGCACAAAGTTGCCCGCTTGATGGCCAGACGAGGACAACACGTGCACCAAGACAGCGCTTCTTGCTCGGTTGAAGGTTGCGGATCGGGTCACCCTCGACTCGATATTTAGAGAGACCCAACTGGTGGACGTCTCCAGCGGTCCCGCTCCATACAACTCGCGCCGCCTCTGCCTCTTATATGGCCGCGAGACACCACCGCTGGAAGCACTTCCCCCGAGCACTCCTCACGGACAAATCCGACTCAATCATCAAAATGGCTTCCGGGGCACCGCACACTCTGAAATGGGGCATCATGGCCACCGGCTGGATTGCCGAGGGTGAGTGCGCGGCGGCCCACGTGTTGATGACCTCATTCACTGACAGGCAAACATCAGTCTTCTGCAAGGACCTCCTCACGGATCCCGCCTCCAGAGACGTCCACGACGTGCGCCACGAGATCGTCGCCGTCTCGTCCTCGAGCTCCGTCGACCGGGCCGCCAGCTTCGTCAAGAAGATCGACGGCCCTGCGTCGGCCAAGCTCTACGGCTCGTACGCCGAGCTCGTGGCCGACCCCGACGTCGACATCGTCTACGTCGCGACCCCTCACAGCCACCACTTCCAGAACGCCATGCTTGCCCTGCAGGCGGGCAAGAATGTGCTCTGCGAAAAGGCCCTCACGGTCAACGCCTCGCAGGCCAGGAAGCTCGTCGAGGTGGCCGCGGCCAAGAACCTCTTCTTCATGGAGGCCGTCTGGACGCGCTACTTTCCGCTCAGCATCAAGGTCAGGGAGCTGATTAGGTCCGGCGAGATTGGCACCGTCTATCGAACCCTTGGTGAGTGTCGCGGCTCCTCGTTCTACGCCCTACATGTCGTCTGACCGCGTCTCGCAGCCGACCTGTCCTTCAACGAGAACAATGACAAGGACGACGGCACCGTCAACTTTGCCGACTCGCACCGCATGGTCAACAAGGACCTTGCCGGCGGCGCCCTCCTGGATCTTGGCATCTACGCCCTGACCTGGGTCTTCCAGACCCTCTACCACGTTCAGCCCGACAAGGACAAGGAGCCCCCCAAGGTCCTGGCCGCCATGAACCACTACAGGACCGGCGCCGACGAATCCACCAGCATCATCTGCCAGTTCCCCGGCCACAAGAGCATGGGCATCGCGACCACGTCCATCCTGGTCGCCACCACCCCCGACGGCAACGACAGCGCCCCGGCCATCCGCATCCAGGGCTCCAAGGGCGAGATCCAGGTCGCGCACCCCGCCTTCCGCCCGACCCAGTTCAAGGTCATCAAGAAGGGCGGAGAGGGCAGGGCTGACGTCGTCGACTGCCCCATCCCCAAGGACCCGAAGCGGGACTGGGGCCACGGCATGTTCTGGGAGGCCGACGAGTGTGCGCGCTGCCTCAGGGACGGCAAGAAGCAGAGCGACACGCTGCCGTGGTCGGAGAGCATCGTCATCATGGAGACGATGGAGGCGGCGCTGCAGCAAGGAGGCGTCGAGTACCCGGACCTCATCACGACCGACGTCTATGACGCGAAGAGCCCGCTCAACACGGGCAGCCGGTGAAGCAAACGGGAGGGGCGTGGCCAGTAATGCGGGACATTGCCTGAAGTACTAGAGACGAACGGCTGGGATAGCGAGAACTTACGAGTGCAAGGAACAGGGGGAATACGGGGAACTATATGGTTTGGAGCCTCTGCACACCTGAAGAGACGGGGCCGTCATATGGCTCAGCTGCCCTGTTATAGCTTTCGGTCGTCCATTGCCGGTATTGCCGAGCAAAATGCCGTTTTATGCGCCGCGATTCTCTGTTGTCCCCCCTCGCATCAAGGTTTGCCCCGTCGTCCCCGTCGTCCCCATCGCCAGAAGCCGCCCATATTGGTGGATGCTCATCACGCGAATCGGACAGCCCGAATCCTGGGAGATTGGCAATGCATGTCGTCCTTGATCGCCCCCTGCACCGTCGAGTCGCGGAATGTTCGCAGACCCCTGCCCACCAGAGGGGTGCGATCTCACCTCTGTCCCGCGGATGGGCCTGGAGACGTCCACCCAGGCATTGATTGCTCGGGGTTCCACGAGGCTGGGAGGAGGGTTGGGTCCTGACCCTCCTGCGACTCGCGTTCGTCCGGCCCGAGCCCGAGGTGCATGAGGTTCTGGGGTCGCGAGCGTTTGAGGACAGGGATACGGGGGGACCGTGGCTTGAACCATGCCGTGCGGCGTGGGATTCCGTTGCTCTGCAAAGGGCATTTGGAAACGGCGCCAAGCCAGTCCCCGACATGGGCTTACAGCAGGGAAGCGTACGAGTGCCTACTCGTGGCTGGGCTGTTGGTCAGCGAAATTGAAGGCTTCGCGGAGCGCCTGTTGCGTGGCGATGCTACGCCACATGCAAGTCCTCGTGTTTGCGCAATGCTCTGAATCTCGTCTACAGCGAATCCCTCGCGATTGTGTGATGCGACTGGCCGAGGCGCAGGTTCGCCGATGACGGGCGTCAAAGAACATATAGTTGACTGCGTTAAGGCCTGGGACGAGGGAACTCATCGCGGGCTGTTGGCAAAGGTCACGGCTCCCACAGGCTTCACGTGACACCAATTCAACCACACCTCCCCAACACGCAGGGACTGCAGCAACCCCAGGTGATTGATGCGCGGAAAGTGCCAAACTCTCGATGACTCGGGGCCTGAATTTGCCTGTATTGGCCTTTCGAATTTTCATCTACAGAGCCCAGCGGTTGAATGGATCCCCGAGTTTCCCAATACCCATCTTGAACGGCTCTTCATGCGAGCCGCGACTATTTTCGCAGACTCCACCATACATCAACACTGCGGTATAGGCAGCACAGACTACCCGTTAGTCAAACGCGTCAAGCATCGAATTGCCTGCCATCCATTGGCGGCAGTCTGCAAATAGCCACGCCAAACACAGTCCACGTGTCTGCGCACCGAGGAGGGGCGAATCGCGCCGTCGAGGAGCCAGCGAGGCGCTCAAACCTCCCCAGGGAGCCGACTTCTGCACATGAATCGGGAACCGGCGCCTCCCCCGTCGCCCTCGACGGCCGGCGGAAACGGGGAGCCGCAGCAGCAGCAGCCTCCCCAGGCCCCGGAGACGTACGAGGACACGCACGTGCACGCCGTCTACGAGGCCATCGCGCCGCATTTCTCAGCGACGCGCCACAAGCCGTGGCCCCTCGTGACGAGCTTCCTGCTCTCCCGGCGCCCGGGCAGCATCGGCCTCGACGTCGGCTGCGGCAACGGCAAGTACCTGCCCGTCAACCCGTCCGTCCATCTGCTCGGCTCCGATCGCAGCGCCGCCCTCGTGCGGCTCGCCCGCACCGAGCGCGCCGGTGAGGTCGTCGTCGCCGACGGCCTCGCCCTGCCGTACCGCCCCGCGGCAGTCGACTTCGCCATCTGCATCGCCGTCGTCCACCACCTCTCCACGCGCCAGCGCCGCCAGGACGCCGTCGCGGCGCTTCTGCGCTGTCTCCGCCCCGGCCCGGACGCCCACGCGCTCGTCTATGTGTGGGCGCTCGAGCAGGGCGCCAGCCGCCGGGGTTGGGACGAGGGCTCCGCGCAGGACACCCTGGTGCCGTGGGTGACGCGCTCAAAGGGCGCGCCGGAAACGACTTACCAGCGGTATTATCATCTGTATCGGAAGGGGGAGCTCGAGGAGGATGTGCGGGCCGCTGGTGGCACAGTCTTGGAGAGCGGCTACGAAAAGGACAACTGGTGGGTGATATGCGGTAGATAGACGACGTCGAACAAGCAAAATAAACAAGGGCAGCGACACGAAAATGGCGAGGGGAGCCGGCCGCCAGTTGCCCGAGCTCCTGCTGCCATTCGTATTTGGCGTTCGTACCCCAATCTATCAACCTCCTATCTGTGCCCATCAGTGCATGTTGTTCTTTGAAGACCCAGTCACATTATTTCCCTACTGCTCGGCTCTAATATGCAAGGTATGACTGCTATGTTCTATCATGACACCGGACTGAAGGGGAGCTAGACACAACTCTAACATGCTTCCAAGCCTCGTCCACCTCCATCACAGGGGGACATACCATAAGCGATTACCCCTAGTAGTTGCCAACACCGTTGCTCAGCGTCACCGAAAAGTCCACATCCCATGCCAGCACTCGCGCTGCCATAATGTTCTCAATACCATAAAGCCCCTATCTCATGCGCCCCGTATGCCTTCTATCCCATACAAAACGGCTCGCAAAACACGAGACCACCCAATTGGAATCGCAAATTCCTTTCAGCGCCGATCCCCTGGCTGTTCCGTCGTTCCTCATGCCCAAGCCTGCTTTTCCCCCATTCGCCTGTCCAATGTATCGTAGCCAAACAGGACGTGAATAACGATTGCTCGCTCGCGATGAAGGATTCTTCTGCGTGTATGGCTGATCCTGTAACCCAAAAAGCGCCCTCGCTGCATGTCTTCCAAAGTATTCCCATAAGCCCGGATGCTGCCTGTTTCGATTCCCGCTCTTCTCAACAATCAATACTTCCATTGCCCAGATGGGCAAGTGCTGTCGAATACGGAGTGCAGAGGGCATTACCCGAGCCGTCTTCTGTGGCTGTTTTCGCGTTGCACCATTTCCGGACTCGCTCGTCGTTTTGGCCTCGTGGTTTCCGGCATTTGATAGCTCTGCATAGACGGCATCATTACTCCATGGTTTGCGATAGGGCCTAGAGGCCCTGGGTTTTGTCTCTCGACTGGCGTGCCGTAAGGGCTAACCCCTGTTGTCAGTTCCGCTAGACTGGGCAATGGCCCTGGATTGCGAGGTTGCCCCTGAGTCTGTATCGGAGCGAGCCCCGGGCCGGCGGTGTAGTAGAGATCGCCGTGGTCTGATGCCATCGAGGGCGGAAGGCTTGGCGGAAGGCCTGGTGGTAGGCCTGGTGGAAGCCCAGGCTGATGTCCAGGAGGCCCAGGAGGCCCAGGAGGCCCTGGGGCTAGTGGCTGGGCTGGCATGAGTTCTCCTCGAGTTGCTTGACCAACAGGCATGGCTGACAACGGCGGGTTTCGCGTGTACATCGACCGGGGCGAGGGTGGCGTTAAGTGACGGGCGAGGTTGTCTTGCGGCTGAAAGTGAGCGCTGGGTCGCGGAGGCATCCCTCTCTGCCCGCTTTCGACGTTGACGGCGGCGAGGGAAAACGGGACCACCCCAGCCCGTCGAGCCATGTCTGCCTCTCCAAGCTGCCAATGCATGGCTTCTGCAGCTCGCCAGGGAACTGCCAGCTCTTCCGCTACCTTTGCCCACATCTCTGCCTTGAATCTAGAGGCCTCGTTAGTTCCCCTTGTATCACAGGACGAAAGACTTGTAAAGGCAGTAGCCATCCGGCCCAAGCAGCCAAAATCGGGCAGCCCATACCTCTCGTATAACCTGGCAAGTTTGTTTTTGCGTTCCTCGTCCCACTCACTCCGTCTCTCGAGATAGTTTTGGTAGTGGAGGCGGCAGCTGATGGCGCTTCGCCCCGGCAGACGCTTGGAAACATCCTCCCACTTCATGCCACTGCCCCTGAGTTCGATAATGAGGGTGTCCTCTTCCGGGGACCACTTGCTCTGCTTCTTCACCGGCTGATCAGATACTTGAGGGGGCATGCTGCGGCGGGCATTGGGCATTGGGCCTGATGCTACAGGCGGGGCGACCTGCGCGGGCAGCTGCCCATGAGCCGTAACCGGTGCTGTCGATCGTGGCACAGAGGCGGGTCGGGATGGCTGGCTATACACGGAGGACTCATTTGAGTCGGAGGCCTTGAGTAAAGAGACGATATCCACGTTGATGGTATGCCTCCCTCCGCCGTTTGCGTAACGCCTACTGACTGGAAGGTAAGGGCCGCGCAGCAAGCCGACGTCGGTGTTGGTGATGACGTCGAAAGAGGGCTCTGCCCGGTGGAGGCAGAGCAGAGTTTGGCTCTTGAGTTGGGCCAGCTCCGCGACTGGCTGCAAGGCTCGGCTTTGGCTGCGTGGTGATTGGAGATGCGCGGCGTTGCCCAAACGACGCAGTGTAGCAAGACACAGGGAATAGCTGCCTCAGTGTAGCAACACTATGAGGCCCGGCGATGGGTGGGCGCCACAGCAGAGCGGATGGCGTGTGGAAAAGTTCTTGATGCGGAAATCCGAAGTTGGGGAGAGCTTCACAGAGTAGTAGTGGGAGTCGAGTTGCTGCGAGGCGGCTGATGAAGGGCTTTGCTATCGAGGATGTTTCTTGATCAGGGGCGTTGGCCGGAGAGGGATACCGAGGAGGAAGGGGAAGTGGAAGAAGAAGAGGTAGCGGAAGCAAAAGCGGAAGCGAGGTGTCTGGGGATTGTTAAGGCCACAACGGCTCCTGGAGTCGTGTTTATGAAGGCAAACACCATTATGATTGGTGCTGCCGGGGGTTGTCATCCACCAATGGGCGGAGATGAGGCAAAGCGAACGGCGGCAACGGGCCACTACGTACGTCAAAGAATCAAACCGGGTTCCTGCAACCAGATAGATCAGGCGGCAGCAAGAATAAGGTAGGAGAGGTTAGGAAGAGTCACAACCCCGGTAGAGAGGGAGAAAACGCCAGGAAAAGATATATGGGGCACCAAGGCGTGCAGGGGGTGTCCACGGCGCAGGGACGAGGCGGACCTACGGGAGGAGCTTGCTGGTACGAAGTACATAAAGTCTGCGGGCGAGGAGGCCGGGAGAGGCCAGGGCAGGGGGGGGGGAGGGGGGTCGAGGCAAAAGAAAACAAGATGGCCCGGCAAACTGGGTTTCGATGGGCTGGGCTGGCATCGACACATTGCCCAGGCCGCCTCGGGGGACTGGAGGGGAGAGGAGAGGAACCGTGGGGACGAGGCAGGGGCGCAAGTCACCCATCCGGCCAAGGATCAAGGGCCCCGGCGGGCTGCTGGCACCCAAGCGAGCGAGCGAGCGAGATGAATATAGCCCACGGGCCGCATAGGGCTATCCATTTCAACCGCCTCATGCATGATGAACGTCAATCCAGAGATTGGAGAGACCTGCATGGGGGAGTGCTGAGGCAGCTTGGAAGAGGGAGGGGCGTGGACGGAGCAAGGGGGGGAGTGAGTGAGCTGGGCTCCGGAGTGCGCTGGTCACGGTCGGGTTTGCGGATGCGGATGCGTGATGCGTGTAAACGGACTAGGCGGCGTCGTCCGTACAGCCAGCAAGGCAAGGTAGTCCATAGTTGCAGCGGCGTGCGCACAAGTCGGTGTGTATGGGATGGGCCTCCAGGCCCGCGCGCGGCTTCGTGAGGCAGCGGTCAGCGGCGACAGACAGCGAAGGGGCCCGAGACGCTCGTGCTCGTCCGGGGGCGAGCAAGCGGGCGGCGGCGCCTTGTGCGTTTGCGTTGCGGGCTTCCATTTGATGACGATAGTACGGTCATTCATGCGAGAGAGGGCTGAAGGTGGAACGATGAACGAATCCATGGCCAACGCTGCAGCGCGAAGTTGGGTATTGGTGCGCGCAGGCTGAGCCCCGGGCCTAATATTTCCGTTCCTTCCCAGCGCGCGCCAGCAGTCGACCTCGCCGGGACACCTCACGTCCTCCGTCAACCATCAAGCACAGCAGCACCACCTCGCCGGCTACAGCTGTGGCCCCAGCACAAGGAAAAGGCACCCACAACGTGCCGTCGTTAGTACGAGTGCTCCCATGCGCTCTGCTCACATCAGACATGCAGCGTATAATTCCTTATTCGAACCTGTTGTCGGCGTCTTTGGTCGCGGCGCGACCGAGGTGGCTTTGCAGATGCCCAGCAGCGTACCACTACTAATATCCGTCCGCCGCGCATCCGTCGAGACTGGAAAACACACCAGCGCATACCAAGGCCGAGAGACATGTGCGTGCTGTTTGCTGTCCTCCAGGTCCGTCGTTGTAAGCCGTTGGCTTATTGGGTACCTATCGTACGAATACAGAGAGGTAACTTCTAATTGCGGAATGCGGACGACTGCAATGGACTGCAACTGCCGCCGGCTCCAGCACCGCAATGCCCCCCCCCCCCCCTCTCGTCCTCTCGTCAGTAATC
>JALHCA010000208.1:0-16498 GCA_024340505.1 Tolypocladium nubicola
CGCGCGCACGCCGGCCAGCCCGCCGCCGCGGAGCACGCGGTCCCCCGTCGCGGCGGCATCGTCGGTCGCCGGCGCGGCGAACAGGCCCGTCAGGCCGTCCACGTAGGCGAAGCGGCCCGCGCGGCGTCGGGCGTCGAGGTCAACCCCCTGCGGGCGTCAGTCCCGAGCGGTCACGGCGCGGGGATCCGGGGCAGGGAAGCTCACCATCTTGGCCGCGCCGTCGCGCCAGAAGCGGCCGTCGCGCAGGAAGCTCACGAGCACGACGCCCACGTCAGCGTCCTCGTGGCCGTCGCCGTCGAGCAGCGCGCACGCCCACCGCAGGAGCAGCCAGTTGGCGCGCGCGCCGAGCACGCCCGTCAGCAGGACGAGGCCCGCGGCGGGGGGCAGCGCGAGGAGCGGCGCCGGCAGCGGCGGCGTCTTGGGCGCGGGCGGCATGTTTCTGGTGTCGCGGTGATGCTGAGATTTGGCCGTGGGCGCGGGGCCGTGCTCTCATTGGTTGCGGCGGGGGGTTGCTGGGATTGGGGTTGGGGTTGGCATCGGGAGGAGGGCGAGATGTTGTTCTAAGCTAGTGAGTGGCTCGACGACGCATCTGGCTCGAGCAGTCGGCGCCGCGTAGAGTCGGACAGCTCCGAGGCCTGCCGGGGTCGACGGCCACTCCACCGCGGCAGCCGGACCGTCGTGCTGTTCACGCTCTGGAACTCGGTGAGGATATGGCGATTCACGATGACGAGCATGGCATGGCACGGGAACACCGTAGACCGTGAGACTTGACACACGTAGGCCCGGCACGGACACGCTTGAACAGAGCATTGCTTGTGCTAAGCTACTTGCTGCCGTGCTTCTCGGTCTCAGCGTCCTCCTTGTCCCCCTCCTGCATCGGCCCGCCCTGCCCCCGTTCCTCCACATCGGAGCGCCCCGACGCGCCGGGGCCGCCACCGGCTCCTGCTGACGGTGAGAACAGGCCGCGCGGTCGAGCTGCAGACTCACCAGGTGCCCCGGGCCCGAGGCCGGTCAGTTCCCCCCCGGCGCCGGCCCGCCCCCGGCGCGGGCACGACGCCTCCGCCAGCAGCCCGTCCATCTGCCGGCACGCGCCGCGGTATGCGTCCTCCCAGGCCCGGTAGCTGTTGCGGTGGAGCGCGAGGCCGGCGCGCGGCGGCGGCGGCGGCGAGCCCGCGTTGGATGCCATGGGTGGTCGGGGCGAGGAGGCACTCATGAGAGTTGCGCGCGCTGTTGCTGCCGTCGCGCCATGACGAAGTGCGCGGGCCAGAGGACTCGGTTTGTCCCGTCGCCAATTACAGAGCGAGGGCGCGACGTCCAATGGGGGGCGCCCTCCAATCACGAGTTGGCGATGCAGGCGTGCTCGGCTGGGGATCGGCGGCCGGTCATGCGATTGCTCGCGGAGGTTCCTGCGAGTGGGATGGACGGGATGGCGCAGCGGTGGTGGCCTCTGAGGGGGAACGGCGGGGATGGAGGATATCTGGTGGTTGCTCTTTGCATGGCGTCGACGAGGCGGAGCACAATAGTCTTGGACCTGGTCGCCTTTCTTACCCGCTGCTATTCGTACTGCGAGTGCGTACCGTGTGGATGAAAGCACGCTGTTCTACTATTGCTGGCCTCGCGGTGCTGTTCTTACTATTGTTGTCCTCGCCGCATTGCTGCCTATTGCACGCATCGCTTCACGCATCCAAAGATTCCGTCAAAGACCCTGCACATCATCTTGACGAACACAACCTACCGGACGCAGTGGTGTGTCGCCCCGCCAACAGCTGTCAGGACGAGTGACGCGACTGCGGCTGCGACGAGTTCACGGTCGTTGTCCTTGGAAACTCCCGCCTCGACAAGGCTCGTCTCAACACGCTCGTCTCAACACGCTCGTCTCAACACGCTCGTCTAACACCGCCCCGAGGAGCAGTCCCTTCAGCGCGCGCCGTCCGCCCGGCCTCACAGCCATGTCCAGCGACGTCGTCGTGCCAGCCGTGCGCGCCCGTGGATGGAACATCCAGTTCCTTGCCGGCCCCGGGCAGAGCGTGTTTGCTGGCCTGTTCCACCCCCCGGACAGCGACTCCCTGCGCTATCGCGACGTGATCGACGAGTTGCGCCTCTGCTTCCGCATCGTCGCGCCCGACGACGACGAGCCGGGCGACCCTTGGGGCGAAGTCACACTCTGGCACGCGGGCTTCGAAAGTGCCGGGACCAAGGCGTGCCCTCCCGCTCCGGCTGTGATCTGGGGCCAGCGTCTCGACCAGCCCGTGTCTGCACCGCCCCGTGATCCGTCTGCAGACTTGGCCTGCCCGCCGAGGTCCCGCTTCCACGTCGTCCGACACGCCGAGTGCGGCCTTGCACTGACGGAACCCCTGACGGCCCATCTCCGAGGTCTGGGCTCGTCTGCGCCTGGGCGACGACTTGGCTGACGGACGCTTTCTAGCCGGCTGTGCGACGCACATCCCCTACCCGTCCCTCCGCCGTGATGATCGATATCTCTATCCGGAGAGGGGATCCAAGGATCCGGGCTTCACCCGCCTACCGTACCGCAACACCATACGTTCCACTCGACGCTCACAGTCGCCCCTGCATCGCTCCGCCTCCGGCTCCTCATCCCCGACTGAAGACATCGGCTCTGGATCCCAGGACGCGGACAGCGACACGGTTGAGGCCCTGGTCGTCCCGCCCACAATGGATGTTCCGATCGAGACTGCTCGCGAGATGATGACGGCGTTCCACGACTCATGCCTCGTTTCCAGTGACAGGTGCGCTGTAACAGGCAAAGGCCGGTCGAGGTTCGCACGTCCGGCCGTCGGGCCGGCTCTGCAAGCGTGCCACATCGTGCCCCAGCAGCACTACCACGTCTACCCCGTCACTGCCTTCGCTAGTGATGGCAGATATAGCGCACGCCGCCTTTGCGAGGCTTGGAAGCAAACTTGGTCGGCCAAGAACAGCATCCTGCTACAGAGCCATCTCCGTGAGCTCTTCGACGCTCGCCTCTTCTCCATTCATCCCGAGACATTGCGGATCCGTGTCTTTGTGCCATGCGCCGTCATCTCCGACTACCACGGCTCGATAGCCCAACTACCGCCGATGGTGAATCGCAAGGCTCTGCGCCATCACTATGAGATGTCCTGTATCGAGAACATGACCGCCAAGATGCCATTGGACAGGCTGCACCTTATGCCCGAGCTGGGGGCGAGATCAGGAACCGTTTCACCCTCTGTCTCGCGGTCCAACATCATCATCCCAGGTATGAACACTACGGATGACTCGGACGAATTCCAGCCATCTCGGGGCTCGTCAGCATCAAGTCTGCCTTGGGAAGGGCATGGTCTGCCCCAACAAGCAGCGCCAGGCGCAGGCGCAAAGCACACCTTGGAGGAGGGCGACGACGGTCGTTTTAAGAAACGACAACGACTCTCCAGCGGCGAGGAAACTGCTTGGGGCAGCGTCGACGACTACCAGGACGAGTACCGTCATCCAGGCTGGGAGGGCTGCGTCACGCCATGGAACCACCGGGCTTTCTTGGCAGGTGTCAACTATGAGCTGGACAAGCACCTGTACTATCGCCGTAATTGACGACGCGAGATGCCCGATGGTGCGGCGTGAACCCGGCGCAGAGGACTGGGACCACGGAACGAGGCTGGGCTGCTAAGAGATACGGCGGCTACGGGCCACGACAGCTACGGGACGACGATACGGGAGCCACGACAGCTATCAGGGCTGCTTGTATATGCGTTGCAGAGCTATCAGAAAACGGCTATAATGGAATGCCATCCGTGCCCTTGCGAGATGCCTCCGTTTCTTGACAGTCAACCAGGCCCGTCCAACTACTTGGCCGATGCGTAGTGTGACCAGAGGCGCAAAGCGCACCCTTGCTCTTCGGCGACGTGGACTTGGGCGGCGACACTGATTGCGGAGGTGGCTGCCGGCATCTGAATCGCATTTAGCGCGGCCATGGTCTCGGGCCGTCCCGTGCCGCCGCATGCGGGCCCCGCACCCTACCGCCTTTGACTCTCATTCCAGAGTCCAGACCATTCCAACCGCGCGCCCTCTGGCGCCGCGGGCTGCGGTCGAGGGTTGCTGCAGAACCACCCTCCCCCGCCGGGGTTCACGTCAAAGGGCGGCCGACTGTGGATGTCCCTGACGTCGTGGTTGGCCCTGCTCGCCGTCTCCTTGAGGCCCAGGTAGACTTCCACCACCGACAGCTCGCCCTGGCCGTCCCGGGCGGGGGCGTAGGCGTCGTGGTGGACGTCGAAGGCCATGAAGACGCGACGATCCCACTTTCCGTGGCCAAGAGCCGGGTCGCCGCGGACCCTCTCGGACGCCGTGTGCGAGCAGTCCTTTCTGCTGCGAGAGCGACCACCTCTCCGGGGGACGTCCACGCCGCGTCCCAGCGAGAGCCTCTGCGACACCGACGAGGACCCGCCCCGGCGCCCGCGCGGGGGTTTCCACGACGTGGGCTGCTCGTCCGCCGCTCGGGTCGTGGCTCGACGTTGCATCTCGCGGGCTGCGATGGAGCCGGGCGCGTTCAGCCGATGGAGCGCTCGGGACGCAGAGGGACGAGGACCAGGACACCGTTTTGCCGAATGCGAGCGCGCGTCGGGTGTCGAGCGCGGCAACGCCGCTGTCGGGCTGAAACAAGAGCGTGTGGAGAAGAGGGTTTGACACCTGTGACCTATTCGTACATCGTCCACGAGGCGGTCCTCCCATCGTTGCGCCGACTAACACGGCATCCTCCAGCCAGCCGCTGACTCAGCAGCGTCTCCATCCCCCACCAGATCGGCAGTTCGGGCCAGCCGAGTGCCGTCCCCGCGCCCCTTCAGCCGGCAGAGCCGAGCCCGGCAAAAGCGACGCCGCCGCCCGATGCGCCCCCGGCGGGACTTCCTCGGCGCTGGGCCGACTCAGCCGCGCGACGCCGATGCTTCCCGCGAGAGGCGCCGCGATCGATGACGCGCCTCGGACGAAGAGTCCGCTCGCGCGCGACCCACGCGCGGCAACTCACGAGCCACAGCCGGGACGACCAGCGCGGCAGAACCGACTGGCCAGAGGACCCGAGTCCGAGTCCGCTGCTCGCGCGTCTACTTCTCGTCGGCCGTACAGCGGCGCTGGGTGCGTCGCGCCGAGCCACAGGCAGGTCTTGACCTTCTCAGCCCCCGGATCAGGCGGGAGACGGCCCGCTTTGGATGGCCCTCTCCGCCTTGACGCGAGTCTTCCCAGCCGGGCTGTAGATACTAGCCACGGGATGCAGCGTCTCCGTCGCGCGACCTTTCGGGGTGGCTCGCAACCGGGCAGAATCTGCAGTCCCTGCAGTCATGGGGATGCTGACACTCGATGCGCGCGTTCTCGTCCGCCGTCGTCGACGCCTTGTCAACCTCCAAATGTCGCCCAAGCCGAATAGTCCACCCGCATCCCCCCTTGGCTCCGTCGCAGTCGGCTCCGGCAGACGGGCAGTGGGCGGGAACCAACCGCCATCGACACCTTGTGCTCACCAGACATTGCTCACATGTGCTCACCAGACGTGCTGCTCTTAGATCAAGATCCGTCCGTATGCCATTCTGAAGCGCCTCGTCGGCGTCTCGTCTAGTCTTCCATACATACACATCCGGCCGTAATCCATGAAACCATACTTCGTAGTCATACGCATACATAAAACCATGCGCCAATCATTAATCCCTGCGTCCAGTCCATGTCCCGCCCGACAGTCATCGACCGCCATCTCAAACCATGACAATGCAGATCGAAAACGACCAAGCCTTCCCAGCAGTCCATGACCCTGAAGCTCTCTGCAACTGCCAAACAGAAACCCAAGCCAGGCTTGTCCAAGCCGACGCCGCCAGGCTATGCACCACAATAGGTCCCTCGTCTCTCCTGGGTATAGGGGCACGGGCACTTCAGAACTTCTCCATAAGGTTCTTCCTCACCGTCCACATGCGAAACTTCTTTCCGTAGATGTACAGGGGAATGGTAAACAGCTGGAGGACCAGCTGGATGATGCCCAGCCAGATGAACACCATCTTGGGCCCGTCATCGGCCACCCACTGCGCCACGAACAGGCTGAAGATGAGCCCGTGCAGGATATTCTTGGAGAAGTTGAGGGTCACGAGCGCCTCGCCAGCGTACTGACGGTAGCTATCGACGCAGAATGTGATGGCCGTCGTAGAGCCCAGCGCACAGCCAAACGACAGGACGCCGAAGAAGATTGTCGGCACGATCCAGTGATCCCTCTCCTGCACCGACCAGCCGAAGCCCATGAGGCCGACGCACGTGGTGACAAGTACGGGCAGCGCCATGACGAGCCGGAACTCGGGCTCGTACAGGCCGCCGTTGCGCCGCGACATGGCCCTGACGATGATGTCGCTGATCTTGCCCGCCACGCCCGTCCCCAGGATGCCGCCGATGAAGGGCGACACGTACACGAGGCCCGTCTGCAAGGCCGTGAAGTTGTAAATGGTCGGGTCGCGGTAAATAAGGGCCAGAGTCTCCGAGATGACAATCAGCCAGCCGATGGAGCAGGCATAGACGGCCGCGGACCAGAGGACGGCAGGGTACACGAACAGGATGAAGGGCCTGAACATGACCCTGAACCACCTGTCCTTGGTGAGTCGCCCGTGGTACGGCCTCAGCTGCTGGACGAATGTCCGAGCGGGCTGCTGACGCAGGTTATGCGTGTAGGCCTGGAACCGGGGCGGTGAGCTGAGCATGGACGTGGGGATCTTCTCGCGGTCCAGATTCGGCCCCCTGGAGAAGTAGTCGACGTTGGCATCGCTTCCAATGGCGCCGTGATAGTAAGGCGAGTTAAGGCTGTGCAGCTCGGGGGTCGGCGGCGCGCCCGACGTCGCATATCGGTTAGGCGTCGCCAGCGAGCGGGCCCCGAACACATCGTCCTCTTCGTCCGGGAGATGTACTATTGGAAAATTCGTGTCCAGGAACGGGGGCATGGGTCCGGAAGACGCGTTGGGGCCCTGGTGTTCGTGAGATGAGCGGGCGCTCCTGGGTGCAGGCTCAGCCTCCGTCTGTTCCTCGGGCTCGAGCCCCGAGCTTTCAAGCCAACCCACACGCCGACTCGCAGCAGGCAACGCCCTCGGGGCCACGATGCCCTCGTCGCCCTGGTGGGGCCCTCCCACGGCCGGCGCAAAGCCAACGTGGAAATCCTTGGGTCGTGCCGCCGCACCGGGGGAGGGCGGGTTCTCCGCGCCAACCGCCGGGGTCGCCTCGGCATGAAGAATGCGGCGGCGGGAAGAAAGGCGGCGCAGGAGGCTGGGGCGGTTCGAGGGCTTCCTGGTGGGCGACCTGTCCCAGAAAGTCTCCGGGACAAACAGGAAGAGAAGGACGCCAGCGAGGCCGACGACCATGGCCGCGATCCTTCAAGACAGTTAGTACTCGCGGAGAATGGCCGTGAGACGGGGGTGATGCGCTTACCAAAAGACCCAGCGCCAGCCAAAGCGGCCGATGATGGCGGCGCTGACCAGGGGGACCAGGTTCTTGCCGCCGAGGAGCAGCAGGGTGTAGATGCCGATGCGGTACGCTCGCTCGTGAAGGAAGAAGATTTCGGCAATCGTGGCAGACGGGAGGCACTCGACAGGGCTGATGGCCACGCCCTGGAAGACCCTGGCGGCCAGGAGAGACGAGAAGCTAGGCGACCACGCCGCCCACAGGCACGTCCCAATGAAGATGATGGCACTAGCAAGATACACGGGGCGCTTCCCGTACAGGATGGCAGTGGGCGAGGCGATGACGGAGCCGAGGCCGAGGCCCATCATGTACAGGCCTGTAGTGAGAGAGACAGTCTCGGCGGAGACGTTGAAGGTGTTGGCGACGTCGGTGAAGCCGGCGGCAATGATGGGCGTGATGCCGCCGCCGATCATGCAGTAGGATCCGAGAGAGAGGAGGGCAGTGTCACGGCGCCAGCTCGGCCAGTTGAGCGGATCGTTGACCGAGTCATCGGGCTGGGGCTCGAGGATGATGGTGCCATCGTCGGTCTTCTTCTTGTCCAAGGACGGGTCCACCCAGGGCCGGTACATGGCCGGTCGACCGGATCCCGGGTAGTCGACGGCGTAGCCTGAGGGGAGCGAGGAGTGCGATGTCCTCGAGGGGACATTGCGCAGACCAAGCGGCTCATTGCGGTCAGCGGCGAGCAGCAGGACGGATCCTGCAGCGGTCTTGGTATGAGTGATTGATGGCCAGCACTGTCATGATGGTAGGGTTCGTACCTGGGACCTCGACCGTGTGCCTGTCGTTCAAAACACCCATGCTCCATTTCGCCGGCCCGAACGTCGGCTTGGAGGCATCCGGGCGCGACGCCCGGCCGAACAGGCGCGGCATCTTCCAGCGCCGCTGACCCTTGAGGTCTTCCGAGGACATGGGTGCGGTAGTCGAGCGGTGGCCCTGCGACGAGGCGAAGACACGGTAGCTTTACAGGTGAGGATGGCGGGATCAGAGAGGCAGTCGGTGGGACTCGCGTGCGCAGGTATGGATGCGAGCAGTTTGGCTTGCGGGGGGATGTGCGAGAGCAGACCTGCAGGAACACGGAGAAGGCGAAGCGACAGGTAATAAGTAGGAAAGGAAACAGTCTCGGGGATGTGCACGTAGCGTGAGGCGGCCTTGTTATGTTGTTTTTGTTGATAGTAATGTTGATGCCGCCGACTCCATAGGGTTTGGGGCGTCGAGGAAAAGGGTAAAGGGCAAAGTGTAAGTTGGAGGTGTAAGCCGAAAGTGTAAAGTCGAGAGTGAAAGTGATGATGCTCAGACGGCCGACATGATGAAGGCAACTAACGAGAGTTGGCGAGCCGCGGGAAGTAGCGCCTCGCCAGTCTCCTCGCGAGCCGAAGGCGCCTCTCGCCGTCGACAGGCGTCACCGAGATGGTGTCGTGACGGGGCGGGAAGACCCGGAGGCGGCGAATGGAATGCGCGCCCCGACGATGGCGAAAACGGCGAGTGCAACGCGAGGACTGCTGCTGCGGCTGCGGCTGCGAGAGCGATGGCGACGGCGATGGCGCCTGCGGAACTGCAGCCTCAGCGCGGGCAGGAGAAGGGCGAGAAGGAAGGAAGGGAGGGAGGGAGGATGGACGTCGTCGTACTCGTACGTCGCACGGAGTAGAGTACGGACCACCTAATAATACGGGGATTGAAGATGTGGAGGCGACGCAGGCGATGGAGGGCCGCAAGGTGGCCCCGAAGCAGCCTAGCAAGCCCGAGTAGCAGCCTCAAGCGCCAGTCACCGTCACCGCCAGGAGAATGCCGAGCGCTAGGGCCAGGCAGATGACGATCTCGCCGGGGCCCGAAAGCGCCACCCAGAAGCTGTCACCGTGAGACTGACACGCCCAGCAAACAAACACAATCACTAGGTGCTCGTGACAGGGGCCCCCATCATCTGCGGCCGCGCAGAGCCCCTCGCCGTCCCTCGTCTGGGCGCGCGCGCGACCGCAGGCTCCCGCGGTGCTGTTCCTGGACCTCGACGAGGCGCGGGCGACGGCGCGCGCGCTGGGGCAACAGCGATACGAGAGAGCCGAGATGCAGCCGAGGGTGAGGAGGCGGCCAAGGAGATCTGGGGGGAGGTGAGGGAGAGGGTGAGGCAGGTTGATGAAGGGGACCTGGGGCATATGGCGAGGGTATTGCCGTGATGGTGTTGATCCATTTCGTGGACGTTTGGGCACACAGCAGGTCATCATCCCAGACAGGCAGCCCAGACAGCAACCCAGACAGCAACCCAGACAGCAACCCAGACAGCAGCCCAGACAGCAGCGAGACAGCAACCCAGACAGCAGCCCAGACAGCCAGGGATCTGTCAATCAAGGGAGCGCCGCGTACGCACGCCAGCGCCTTGGCCGCCAATTCCAGGGCCCAATGGCGAGGCCTCCCCCTGCTGGGCGCCAGGCGCGGCGCGCGACGGCTGCGGTGTGACCCTGTGGCGGGCGCGGCTCTGGGGATCGACCTTCCAGAATGCATGCAGGAGGCATGCCATGAACCCCCCCGCGCCTGCACACGATCCCAGGTGCTGCTGCCTCGTGATGCCCGCAGCTGCACGCGCATGGGGCCATTGTTGTCGCAGCACGCGCTTCTACGGGGAGGAGCCCTCTTCAGCGATGACCTCATCACCAACCCCGCCCTGCCTGCCATCACCTGGTGCCTGCCAAAACATACGAGTGCGATACGCGCCGCCTGCCTCCCAGCGATGGATGGATCCGCGCCACGCCACGCCATGGCTTCCTCGGCGGCGCCACCGTCCGCCAAGTCATGGCACTCTACTCGCAGCACTCTACTCGCAGCGGCATCCGTTTCACCACCTGGCTTCAACAGCACTCCAGCACTCCGCGTCGCAAAGCAAGCCGTGTCGATTCGTCCACCAGCGCGCCCGCCTTCGGTGAGGACACGGCGAGTCAATCGCCGGCTCAACGCCTCCCTCGGCTACCTACTCTTGCGGGCGGCCCTCGTCCCGGGCACGGCATCCCGTCCTGACACTGTCCCTGACACGGCATCCATCCATCCATCCTCCCTGCCCCCCCTCACATGACGCTGCACTCTCCTTCCTGCTGCTTCTCGATGCCGCTCCGCGAGATGCGCTCCCGCTGCCGCGGACGCCCGTTCTTGCCGGCCCTCTTCAGGTCCTCCAGCCGCTCCCGCGCCTTGGGGAAGTCCTGTGCTGCGCCGGCTGTCAGACACTCGCGACGCCCTCATCAAGGAACGGCTTGCACTTACCCGCGGCCCGCCAGTACCACCGCTTGGCGTCCTCCAGGTTCGCCGGCACGCCGATGCCCACCTCGGTAAAGTAGCCCATCGCGTACTCGGCCTTGGACAGCCCGGCCACGGCCGCCTTGCGCGCCCACAGGTACGCCTCCGTGTCGCTCTGCCCGAGCACGCCCTCGCTCCCCGTCAGGTACCACCCGCTCAGCGCCAGCTCCGACTGGTGCTCCTCCTGCGTCGCCGCCTTGGAGTACCAGAAGATGGACTGCCGCGCGTCGATGGGGCATCCCATCAGTCCGTACTCGAAGGCGCAGCCCAGCCGGAACTGCGAGAACTTGTACCCGAGCTCCGCCGCTTGCTGGAACAGGCTCAGCGCGTATTGCTCGTCCCGCACGAGCGCGTCGTTTGGCTGCGCCGACTCGTACAGCAGCCCGAGCTCGTGCAGCGCGTGCGGGTTCTCCGTGTCGGCCCTCTCGGCCGCCCGCCGCAGCCACCCGACCGCTTCCCGGGGGTTCCTGGGCTGGCCCAGTAGCCCCTTTAGCAGGATCATGCCCACCTTGTACATGGCCGGTGCGTCGCCGAGCGTCGCCGCCCGCTTGTACCACTGCATGGCCTTGAGCGGATCCTTGCGCGTGCCGCCGCCTTCTTCGTGCCCGATCTCGCAGCACACGGCCGTCCGGTACGCCGCCGCCGCGTGGCCCAGCTTTGCCGCCGACTGGTAGAGCGTGAATGCCTCCTTGCTGTCGGGTTCGTGCCCGAAGAGACCCTTGCCGAGGCTGTCGGCCATGATGAACATGGCGCTCTGGTTCTGGGCGTTGGCCAACTTCTTGAGGATTTTGTGGGCATCCGCCAGATAGCGCTCGCGGGCTCTCATTCGCTGTTTCGGGTCAGGGAGCCTCGGCGCGAGGATGTTGGCTGCTTCTATCAGCCTTTTGGCCAGCCTCAGTGCCGACTCCTGATCGTCGGCGTTGTTCTTGATGACCATTCGCAGCCTCTCGAGCTCCTGTGCCGTCACCGGGTCCTCGATTGGCGCAATTTCCGGCACTTGATGGCCAGCTCGAGTGACCATATGTTGCTGCTGCCCTTGCGGTGGCGGCTGCTGTTGAGGGGTTCCGGGCGGCATCGGCGCAGTCTGCGACACGCCGCCGTAGTTCCGCACAGGGGGCGGTCTGTCGTTCAGGCTCACCATGGAGTTGGCCATCAGCCCTGCCCGCACCGGCGTGGGATGGGAAGGCAGCGAATCGGCATTTGAGCTTTGCGACAAACCCGTACCCGTCCTCGACAGCCCACTACTGCTTTGAAGGCTGCCGGTTCGCGGTCCGTTTCCGGGCCCCGGTGGTGCATTGGGGCCGCGAGGAAGCGGCGCCATCGGTTCGTAGCCTCCAGGGGCGCCATAGCCCTCGGCGAATCCGGGTTGGTACGGCATGGCCTGCGGCACATGGGGAACCGAGGGTACGTCGCCGGCCATCTCAAAGACTGCCGCCTGCGGTTCGCGAACATTGGCCGCCGACTTGGCATGGTGCAGCCTCGGAGTCTGGTGGGGGCCCGGGTGCGGCTGCTCCGGCCCGGGTCGCATGGGCTGCTCAAACGAGCCTCGCACCCGTTGCGGTGCGGCGGCGTCAAATTCCGAGAAGCCAGGCCGATTCGGCTGCGCCTGGGAACCGTACTCTGGGCTGCTCACGTGAGGCTCGTCAAAATAAGAGTCGAAAGGGTCCTCCACCAGGGGCGCCGGCTCGTTTCCGTATCCACGGCCATCGTTGTACGCGCCGCCGTACGGATCTTGTGGTGGCCCCTGAGGGTTGGGGGGGTACGATCTCTGGGGGGGAGGTCGACTGCCGGTGGTGGTGGAAGGTCTCGGCGGCACGCCCCGGCCAGCGGGGCCGTTGTATGGCATTGAATCCATTCGCTGCGGCGGCGGCATGTCGTGCCTCGCCGAGTCATTGATGGGCATCGTCATGCTCCGGCCGGGGGGGCCAAAGTCGTCTCTCGGGGCCCCACGAGGGCCAGAATTGTAGTCGTTATCGTAGCCGCCATAGCCTCCGGGATCCTGTTCAGGGGGCGGACCTTGCCTCGGGTCGCCGTAGCCATGGGGGTAACCCGTCGGCGGAGGCCCTCTGCCGCCGTCGACAGGGCGTCTGGGGTAGCCGCCTTGCCTGGGGTAGCTCTCGGCGCTCGTCCTGCCCTCGTGGTGTCCCCTGGGCCGTTGGCCGTCGAGGGACATGCACGACATCTGGCCGCTGAGGTCTTGATCCCTGCCGTAGGCGGGTTCGCGCCGGCCGGGTGGCCCGTTGTTCATGGGTGGTCGGCGACCAGCTGGTGAGGGTACAAGTCAGTCGAGCCATCAGTAGAAATCCGGGGACACGGTCTCTCACCGTGGTCTGGGCCCGCGGCATATGGACCGGCCGGCCCGCCGCCTCTACCGGGACCTCCGGGACCTCGTATTTGTCCCGGTCCCATGCCCCTTGCCCCGGGCGGATACGGGCCCCCGCGATGCCCGTCAGCAGTCGCGGGCCGGGGCACCGGACCTCCTCGGCTTCCCGGAGGCATCGGGCGGCCTGCTCCGGGACCAGGCCCGGGATAGTCCTGCGCTTGATGGTGAGCCTGGTACCGCTGTCCACGGTCCTGTCCGTAGCCTCCATCTTGGTCATCGTAGCCGTACCCGTCGCGGCGGTCGTCGTATGGCTGCTGCGCACCATACTGGCGCGTCGGAGGGGGTCTGTCGTTGTATTCGCGAGGAGCAGGGCGCGGGGCCGCGGCACCAGCATACTGGCGCTGGTGGCCGCCGCCGCCGTATGCTCCCTCATAAGCCATGCCGGCAGGCTGCTCGGCGGCTCCGTCAAGGTCGAGCTGTTGGGTGCGCCGCCGCGGCAGCCGGGGCGGTCTGGTCTGTCCTGTTCACGGGTGATTTCACAGTCGGCACAGAGAGAGGGCGAGGGTGTACATTCCGCGCGCACCTGGCCGACGGGAAGGGAAGAGACGTTATCGTCGTCGCTGGATCGCACGCCACGGGGGCAGCCAGCGGCGCATCGGTAGGGGCCTCGGAACCACGGTACGCTGCTGGCGTCTGGAGACGGAGGCGTTTCGGGCGGGTGCCGATCGAGGTTTCAAGACAGCGAGCGGCAGGCCAGGCGAGCGAGGGGGAAGTACAGCGGGCGCAGACACGGGCGCGGAGGGCCTCGACGTCGGTGAATCACGAACACGGTGGCAGGGCGCGTGGACGCTTCACGGCATGTTGTGTCTTGGATGGAGGGCGGGAAGGGTCGCGGAACTACTACGAGCACAAGCATGGTGGGCGACTCAGGGCGCAGTCGGCGGCTGGGCTGCCGTGAATGGCGGAGAACGGGGCCGCCCGGCAGACGGGTAGGTAGGTAAGGTGTACGGATTAGCTGGTAACTTACATAACTGGTCGACGGGTGGGCGGCGACCGCTGGGCGACCGCTGAGCCCGCGAGCGGCGGCGCTGCTGGCGCGCGGGAACGCGCAGTGGCGACGGCTTAGGGTACGGGCGGTCCACCGGTCGCACAATGAGCCGTTGAGCGTTTTGAATGCCGCAAGGGGCGACGACAACGCGCAGGCGGAGGCGGCCGACGCGCGCCTCCAGCGGTGGGGATCCCAGCGCGTCGCGGGTTCTTTGTGACGGGAGGCGTTTCCACGGGGTGCTGGGCGCGGGGCCGCAGTCCACAGCTGCCGCGGTGCATTGATGCGAATGGATTGCCTGAGAAGGCGGCTCCTTTTATTTAGTCTACGCGGCTGCTCCTTGGTCCTTGGGAGGAGGTTCCTTTGGACGATGTGTGCGCCTGGCAACGGCTGGGTCCTACGACTGCTGTGCTCTTGGTCGACTGCCTTTGGACAACTGCGTGTTCCTTGGATCGACTGGCCTTGGGAACAGCTGAGCCCTCCCTCCCTTTGGACAAGTACTGTGCTCTTTTGACAATTACTGTGCTCTTTTGGCAATTGCCGTGCTCCTTTGGACAATTGCCGTGCTCCTTTGGACGTTACTGTGCTCCTTTGGACAATTACTGTGCTCTCCGACAATTGCCGTGCTCCTTTGGACGTTACCGTGCTCCTTCGGACAATTACTGATCTTCGACAATTGCCGTGCTCCTTGGACACTGCTGTGCTCCCTTGGCTTGCTGCGCCGTCAGCCGCTGATCTCTGTTTACAGTGGTGTACTTTGTACATCCTGGCAGGTCTGGGCGGCAATCTCCGTCATCTGCAAGCCCGAGGTCCTCGTCACCCCAGCGCTGCCTGCGGCTCCAGCAAAATACTCGAGGACGGCGACTGCATCCGACCCTGGCACGGCCGCATCAGCATCCTCTCGCTCTGACCCTTCTCCGCCTCGAGTCTTTCCTCCCGGCCCCGATTCACCAACCCTCCGCTCGACGTGGCCACTGCGACGAATCCCATCTGCCAGACGCCCACGCCTGCGCCCACGCCCACGCCCTTGGCTACCGCCACCAACAACTGCCCACGGCAAATGGCGCGTGCAGGGTGACGACATGGGATGGCGGCGGTGAATCGCGCGCCCAACGTCGTGCGTGCCGTCCGTCACGCCGAGAGACGGCCCGCGCGTCGTTAAGATTGGACCTCGCGGCGGAAGGCAGACGGACAGAAGTGCCCGAAACATGGCGCTTGCTCTTGCAGCCGCGCCAGTCGGGTGGCCCCCGGACCGGATCACGACTTCGTGGGAAGAGGCTGCGAGGAGAGTCAGTGATCAGCTCGTGCGCACCGGTGAGCCTGGTGGCACGAACGAGATGCTCAGAGGCACCCCGAGTCTTCCCCAGGATGGCCCCGCATCACGACGCTGCCTGAGCTCGCCATCACCGTCTCGAACAGCCTGGACGCCATGACGCGCACACCCACCACCCAGCGAGTCCGGTCAAACCACTCAGCTGCTCTTGTCCTTGTCAACGTGCAGCCAACCAACCTGGGCCAACCAACATGAGCCGGCCAACATGAGCCAACCAACCCAGCAGCCAACCGTTTCCCCAAACTCCTCCAACCGCTCGCATGAGACTCGCCAACGTGCAGCCAGTTCTCGCACTGGACCTTGCCCGCCTGCAGCCTGTTTCCACACTGGGGCTTGGCAATGTGAGCCAGTCTGCAGACTGCTTCCCTCGAGCTCTGGACACCGATGACGGGACAAGGCCTGGCCCCTTTCGGCCGCATCGCGGCCACGCCTGAGCGCGAGAAGACAGCCCGCTTGACGCAATCCGCAATCCGCATGTCTGAGAATCATCGTGAGCCGCTTCCCTTTTTTCCCTCCAGGGTCGCGGGGCCCAAGTCGACCCCGGCCCGTCCCGTCTACCCACGAGCCAGCCACCGGCCGGCCTCTGTCGACGTTCTCATACGGAGTACTCGTACGCCCGTATATCGTTCACGATGGCATGTGTGGTCGACGCTATCTGCCGGCCTGCCACGTCGACGGCGGCACCGCGGACTCATCTGGGCCGTGTTGGCGAGCAGCGGCGCACCAACTCCGTACCTGCAAGCACATGAGAAGAAGGGCTCATGCTCGTCGGCATCCTCCTATCTGCCTCGTATTTTCGCGCATAATACGAAAATATACGTGCTTGTTGGCGCCGCGTCCAACGTCGCTCGTGAGAAAAGATCCGTGCTTGAGCACATAAGAAGAAACGATCCATGCTCATCTGTGCCGCATCCAGCTGCGCGCATAACAAGCAACGAGCCGTACTCGTCAGATTTGAGCAAAAAGAAGAGACGATCCAAGCTTATCGCTTCTCAGACACGCAGACCCAACGCGGCGCCGCGTCGAGACCTTGCCATGACCCTCCTCGCAGCCGCACTTGTCGCCTCTTCCCCCCCCCCCC
>JALHCA010000209.1:0-21411 GCA_024340505.1 Tolypocladium nubicola
ATGCGGACCTGGCTGCCTCGGGGCCGTGGTTGCACAAGACACCGCATGGGGGGGGGGGGGGATGCCTCGTAGAGTTGCATGAGACGAGAGGCATCGGGCAGCCGAGGCCAGAGCCACCTGTCCGGACAAAGTAAAAAATCAGCAAAGGGGCGGGCGACAGCAAGCCGGGCAGGTACTTTACCTGGCCTGACCTTGAAGCCGAGCGATGCCTGCGAGGGCCTGCAACGAAGACGGAGGCCCCCAGGATTGGGTTTCACCAAAGCGGCTGCTGCGACGTGCAAACGCCCGCAAGGCGAGCGCATATCCACCTCCAACACCACCACCAACATCTATTCCCGTCGAACTCGAACTACTCATTGCGCTGGGTTTGCTTCGCTGCGGCGAGCCTGCGTTCCGGTGTGCTGCGACTGGCGATGCCGCCCGTGTCTCGATAGGCCCGGCCGGCTCTGTTGTCGCCCTGCGCATTCGCGTGACCCAGGTGGCCGTGAGAACAACGGGGGCAACTCCCTCATGCCCCATGGTGCCACTTCCGCTGCATCATCCTCATAAGCGTTTGTTAAACCCTGCCGTAGCGAGAGTGCTTGTACTCGTAGTCCGCCCGTAATACGTAGACTCTCTCGACCTGACTTGTAGTCCGTACGCTAGAGCCTGCGGACGAAGGGCCCCCCCGGTCAGCTGTGGCCAACAACAGCGATTTCTGATGATGTTTCCTCCACCCCTCCATTGGCCCAGCTAAACCATTTCTCGATGGTGATGCCGGGCTCGGAACGGGCCCCGGCCGGGAAGCAGAAACAACATCAGCAGGCGCCTCGTCCAGACCGAGACTGCAAGGGCAGACGGCAATATCGATATCCTGCAGGAGCACAGAGCGACGAGCACAAACAAAGCCCGGTTGCAGCACCGCGAAACAGCCATCGGTGCACTCCGTACGAGAGAGCGTTTGGCCGAGTTGCGCATCGCGACGCTGGGACCGACTAGGCATGCAAGCACTTTGCAACTGGAGGGGCAAGGTCGTATGTAGTGTAGCGTGTGCTTGGCTCGGTCGTCGTCGTCTCTTGCTGGGCTCGGTGTCCCAGCTTGCACTCAGGCTCACACAGCCATCCGCCACCGGAATAGAGCCGCCACCACTACGGGGCATCAGGCGCACCACTGACCACGGACGGGTTGGACGGCTGGATCACGGGAAGGTCTGCACACGCGTTCTCGGCGGAGACGGGAGCGGCCAAGGCGAAGTCGAGCAAAGCTAGCACGACTAACTTGCACAGCTTGCACAGCCGTCGAAGCCGAGTCCCCGCCAAATCCGAAAGGGGGCTGTATGGTTGAACGGAGGTTTCGGCTTGATACCACCACCGTCCGCGAAGCTGTGGATGGCGGTTTGATGGCCAGCCCGAGGCTTGACGGGAAACGCAAAAGGCGTTGCAGACGAGTCGAATAGTATCGCTGCAAGCACGCCGTCACTTTACCCACCCTAACAGCCGTGCTCCACCGCCTCCATTCCATCATATCCATGCATTGCCATCCATGCCATGCGCCGTGTCCGGCCGAGCTGGGATCTTGTTGCTTGTGCAGTTGCAGTCGTATTACCGCCGTGCCTGCGAATGCATGTTGCTGGTCAACAGGTGGGCGCCGTCCCCTACTAGTATTCTCAAATCTGCCGCCATGTCATCCATGTTGGACGGGGGTGTAAATTGGTGGGTGACGATAGATTGATACTCGTACGAAATGCAGACCCCGTCCGTAGTCCGTGACGTACATGAAGTTATTCCAGCAGTGATAGCCCCCCCTCGCAGCGGGTGTGGAATGCCTGGTTGATGCTCACTCACGCCGCCGTACCCCATGCACTCGTATATCCTTGGGTGGTATCTGGCAGCGGTTGACGGGCAGAGCTGGAGGCTGCGTGCATGCCTGCCCGTGCGGCTTGAGAGGTCGACCTGTGATCGAAATCAACGATCCATAGGTACCCAAGGCCCGGAAGCAACAAGCCGTCCCGGGGATGATGGGATCGGGCCCCTGTCGTCTCTTTCCACAGATTGAATTCTGCGTCTGCAAGCGTTCGAGGCAGCCGACCAATGGGCACCCCTGTGCAAGTTGGTGTGAGCATGCTGGCTGGCAGCTGGCCGCCGCCTGAGGCTGTGAGCCTGAGCGATGCGGGTACGAGGTTGGTGCCGCCTGTCACTGGACTGCCAGCACTAGGCTGCTGTGTACGAGTGCTCCTAGTCGGTGGCGGGCCCCAGCAAGCACCGCAGCTAATTAAGACACGGAGCCAACGCCATCCCTTTCGCTATTCCTGATGAGCGATGTGACGGATTGATTGGCACTGGGAGCTGACAACAGCTCCGGCAACTCGCGTGCCTTTGGCTCTGCTGGCGCCAACCTCCGCCACTGGTTCCTCGCAGCTGGGCCAAGGCGCTGTTGCTCACTGCTCCATTCGGCTTGGTCTCCCGCGATTTTGCCACGGGTCGACGAGTCAAGTCTACAGAGCCGTAATGGGGCGCTTGACGTGTTGGATTTGCAGTTGGGTCTGGACTCTACGCTGCCAAGAGCCGTTTTCGATGGACGACGAAGCACCCACACTGTCGTTGGGGCCAGGAATAGGCAAGCCGAGCCAAGCAAGAGGCTGAGTGGACGTTGCCGTTGGAAAGCCCGGAGACCGGTGGCATCCATGCTCCGTGTCTCCCTCTCCAGACACGGACAAAGGGCGATGGCACGGAGCCAAACGTAAAGCGGAATTGTCTTCCGATATTGGATGTCGAGATCGTTTGGCTTGCTTGCCAACCGGGCAATGCGTCGAGCAATGCCCGCTCATGTTTTCAGGCGGGTCGACGTCTCACGGTCCTAGTCGTCTCCAAGCTCCTACTCTCAGTCTGTACATCATGCAACCCTCCCTTGGGCATGTGCTATTGTTCTCGCGTGCGTTTGGCAAGGGCACATGTGTCAAACCTGGCTGACATTGGCATCAGGGAACACCAGCGCCAGGCGATACAAGACACTGGCAGCCGCCTGCGCTTACTCGCAGCGCGGTGGATGGTGCCTATAACACATCCATATTAGTCCAGGGAGGATTGGCCTGCCTGCTTCCAAGTGTCAGCTTGATGGGAGGAGAGGGACGATGCTCCTTGCGAAACGAGGACGGCGTGCTCCGTGCCGTGTGTGGTCATAGTTGCACCATGCATTATTCGCTCAATTCATTGTCACCCGTTGCACTCCGTGGACACTTTGACAATGGAAGCGTTGGCGGAGCTGGGATCCATCTCCTGTATTCGTAGTCGGCAGCTCGTACTCGTAAAGCTTGCCTGCAAACATTGGCGGGTGTGCATCAGCGCCAGCCGCCAGAGCCAACACCGAGCAGGCTCAGTTCCCGAAGAGGCAAGCGAGCACCGCTGGTGGGGCCTGGACGGAGCCACGCCACGAAGAAGGGACGGAGCCACGAAGAAGGAGCTCCTGGCGCCAGGCGACGGAGCCTGGAGCCCACCTTCATCCTGCAGCCCAGCGCCTTCCCTCACACGCAGAGAACGTGCTCGTACCGAGATTCGTACCGAGGCACCAGGGTAAGGTAGTTGGACGTACCGATGCGAGACGAGCGAGGTGCTGCGGGCCGTGCAGGTGCCTACTCACCCGTGCACACGCCCGAGAGCAAGATGAGGACGAGGGAGAACAAACAAAGAGGCACGAGACCAGGGAGCCAGAATACGTGAGCCGCGAGCGCTGAGGAGCGAGTGGGTGGGCAGGTTGCGTGCTGTTGGCTTTGCCAGGTGAGGCGACGGAGTCGGATGGTTTGCAGGGGTGCACGGAGGGGGTGCTCGTCAGAGGGCCACTACGAGGACAGACTACAGCCAGCTCCTCAGCACGGGGCATTGTGGTACTGACTGAACCGCCATCGTATCCGCCCCAGAAACCACCGCACTTCCACCACAGCCACCACACCACCGCCCACCGCCAGAGCTAAGGTGCCTGGGTCAGCTGGGTACCACCACTGGGCGTTCAGAAACTTTCCAGGTTCCAGTCGCGTGTGGTTGCCAGGGCCCCGCTGCAGTCCCGCCGCCCGCCCTTGACGCTGCTGCAGGGGACCTCGGGAAGGGTACTTCGTACTTGGTGCTTCGCATGTACGAGTACTGCCGCCCGAGGCGTGACCTCCAGCTGGAAGGCCCGGTGGGTACAGCCGCGACGCAGGCAGCCCCGGGCGGTACGGGAATGGCAGCCTTCCGACTCTGCGGTGCCAAAGTACCTGCAGGGGCGACGTCCAGCGGCGGCGACGCCTGTACCGGGAGATTGGCGACGTGTGCTCCGGTCCTACTGAGTGAGGCGCGGCGCGTGCGGGTACGAGTACATACATCGAGGTCCATCTGTTGGCCTTGCCCAAGTGCCCGCCTGCCTGCGGTTTGCGCTGCCTGCGCTGCCTGCGCGCTGCCTGAGGTGTGGTGGTGGGTGTGCCAGTGAATGTCTGAGAGAGAAACGACGCTCCGCCAACGGGAGCCACCGCAAGCCAGTCCAGTCCCGTCCGCGTCTCCAGAACGACCAGTCGTCCACGACATGGAACTGACTCTCGCCGGCCTCTGACTCTCTCCCTTCTCGGCTCTGGCTCAACCCGCCTGGTCGTGCCGCCGTGCCGCCCGCCGCCAATTGACCTCCACCGACCCAGCGGCAGCCACAAGCATCAACGCGGTGCGGGCAGTCAGAGGACGGTGACCTCGTCTTGGGGCCCTCCAGCCAACCAGAGCCCACCTGAACCTTGAATCCTCCCTCCACCAACCCGCCGAGACCGTCTCTCCCTCTTCCATATCATCCAAGCCTGGCTGTTGCGGCTCTCTCCTCCTCCCCAGACCCTTCGTCATGGACACGGCTTGCTACTCCTGGCGTTGAACAAACGACGACTACATGCTGCCGTTCCGCTCTTCCTGTCTCTTCTCAAGGGGGGACATCTTCCCTGCATCATCGCCTGCCTACCCGGACGACGGACCGCACTTACACGTCCCGCGGCCCTCGCCTCTTATCTCTCGCCCTCCCGCCTGAACTCTTGGTCTTCTCGACTGCTACTCACGTCTCAACCCACCTCGGCTCTCGAACCCCCGGGGGTTTTTCTCCGTCCCATCGAGAGAGCACAGCAACACACGGCCTGCTGTTGGCTCCACGTCCACCCCACCCGTCTCGACCTCGTGCAGCTCTTGGTCACTGCGACAGCTGCCTCGACCCGGCGACCAGACGAACTCTTCCTCTCCAATCTCTTCCCCCATGTCCGTGGGAAGACCAACCTTGACCTATCTTCTCCCTCCTTCGCCCCCCAACTGCTCTTGCAGCCAGAGAGCTCTTCTGCCTCCCCGCTGCATTGCACCGCCAAAGCGTCGCTCTGCCATCGACGACGCTGCGTTTCTGGGAAGCGGGCTGCACACACCTCCTATCGACAACATGAGCACCACATACCACCACGCGATGCCTGCTTACGATGGCCAGCTCGCTATGCACGGCTACCCTGCTGGCATGGCTCATGCCAGCCGGTCCAAGGCCATGGTGGATGACGGCAGAAGCTCTCAGCACTATCGCTACCCTTCACAGCAGACCCAGGTGGTTCCTGTTTCGCAGACGAGGAATAACTCCTTTTCATTGACGGCGCAGCTATCTCACCCGACCTCCCGCCCTTCTACCCGACCGTCGACACCTACATCCGAAGCGACAATGACTGCAAAGCAAGGGCCCGCTCCTTCTCGAAAAAACTCCGACTCGTTGATTTACCATAGTCTCCAAATACCGAAGTGTATCAGCCCCAATGGCGGCGATCTGTCCGACTTCGCGGCTCAGGTGAGCTCCATGCTCCAGTGCTGCATCATTAGCTGGCCTGCTAACCTGTCTTCAACAGATGACGTGCCTCTTCTGGTTCGACTCCGTCGATAACCTCAAGAAAGCCGAGTCGATTCGATCGAGACCTCTGAATGCCCCGATAACCCGACTGCCAAATCTGGCCAAGCCCTACGACCAGTTCCGCAAATGGGTGTACAATGTCTTGTCGACAACACAGGTGACGCAGAACGTCATATTCCTGGCGCTGCTGTTCATCTATCGCCTCAAGATGTCTACGCCGCAGATCAAGGGTCGGGCAGGTAGCGAGTACCGACTTCTGACAGTGGCACTGATGCTTGGAAACAAATGTAAGGACTCCCTCCTTCCCTCAATAGCATCGCTTGGTGCATATTGGATACCAGCTGACGTGGACTGTAGTTCTGGACGACAACACCTATACCAACAAAACGTGGGCTGAAGTGTCCTGCTTTGCGGTGCAGGAGATTCACGTGATGGAAGTGGAGTTCTTGAGCAACATGCGGTACAACCTCCTGGCCTCCAAGCACGAGTGGGAGGAGTGGCTGGTCAAGCTGGCCTGCTTCCACGAGTACTACGACCGGGCTCTCAAGCTACCCGCGTCCCCGATTCACGTTCCCTCTCCGATCAATAACGCCTTCAACTCGCCCATTCCCTCCCCCACGGGAGTGACCCTGCCAGGGATCCCCGACATGCCTCCGTATACGCCCTCAGGGGTGACGAGCTTCTCACCCTCCCCGAGCCAGTCAAAGAACTACTCGGCGTATCAGGCAAACGCTACGTCGCCGCTGGCTTCCAAGCTGGCGATTAATCTTCCTGCGACACGTAAGCGAAGCCCAGAAGAAGAGTTGGCAGAACATCCCGCGAAGCGACAAGTTCCCTCGAGAGCCGGGCACATGATGTCTGTCTCGTCGATGAATACGAGGGCGAACGGTCCTGTCGATGCTGCGAGACTGCCGGTTCCGCAGCTTACCGTTGTTACCAACACAACTCCAACCCCAGCGAGCACCTATTCGACAGCCAATGGATATCCTCACCAGGTGGCCACGACGACACAGCATCTTGTCTCGTTACCTCCCCTGCAACCTGGCATTCGTGCCATGTCGACAGTCTACCAACCCGGCTCTGCAGCCACCATTGCCCAACAGCCGGCGGTGCCAGCCATCACGGCTGTCTCCGTTCCGACGCCATCATACCCTATTGCGCCGCTAGCGAGCCACCCCGCGATGAATTACGGCACTCCGACGAAGCATCATAGCCCCGGAAGCCTGGCGCCATTTGGCTCGTCACCTCTAGTGGAAAATCTTGGTCCTGGCTCTACAGTACACACGCCAATCTCGCACACCCCGATATCCAACTCGCCAAGCGTCTACTTGCAGCAGCGGGCTAGCCCATACAAGCCGGTTCGACACGTCAACAAGCTCCTGTATCCGCCACCGTCAGCGTCCTTGAACCAGTACCATCTGGGGTTGCCGCTACCACCAAACCAGATGCATTACCAGCCTCTGGGACGACGACACGACGTGCGAACCGGCGTTGTGCCCGAGTTTCTCGTTTACAACCGGGGCCAGCAACAACACTTCTCTTCGCACGGCGGGCAGCAGGGGCACTATCCCTCCTAGGAGTGGCGACAGTGTTCCCCTTATGACTGGCCAGCGAATTGTTACCCTCAAACTCATCTTCGCAACTACCCTGTCGGGAGCTACGGCCCCCGGTGGCATTGAGTTGCATTATTCTTCTTCTGAACTGGACCAACATGGTCTCCTTGTTTGTTTTATTGGAGCAATTCACTCTCTGGCGAGCTTTTAGACATTGCATGGCACGGTATGGCATGGGCTTGGCGTTGGTTAGGGCAGGGACTGGCCTCTTGTTTTCTTTCTTTCTTCCTCTTCACGGTCCTCCGTGAGCATGTCTACGGTGTCCTATTAATGACGTTGGCCATGAATGACTGCTGACGAGGGCCACTGGTGCCACAATGAAATGCATTTGTTGGAGTTGGTCGTTCTCGCCGTGAATGGAGAGCAACGAAAGTTGGGAGGGCACAAACGCCGGACGGGGTGCCCGCACGGGCAACCGACAACGGGGAGGCTTCGGTCGCGTCCCACAGGGAACTACGTTAAATAGGAGTTGGGTGTGGACATGAACACCGTCTTCGTGGAGAGCGCAGAGATCAGATAGAATCGACTGTCAGCAATGACAAAGTGTGGCAGAGCAATGAATGAAGACGCGACATGGGCGATCAAGATATGTTTTGACGTGCTACGTGGTTGGTTCTCCCTCAATCGTGAACTTTCAGTCCCCTACCTGATATCTTGCTTACTGTACGAGTACGAGATGAGGATGTCGATCATGGAAGGCTCATGTTATCGCTATACCCATGTAGGGATTAGGCTTTGAGTGGACTGCACCAGACACCAGCAGGACTTGTGTAGTGATTCAGAGCGAAACAAGCGGTATCAATACAGAGTGATTCGCGGAGGATCTCCAGGCGCATAATCATGTTCTCCTTGTCCCGTCTCCTACATTTGTCCTTCGCGATTCGGCAGCGATATTAGTGCATTGGGCGTTCAGTTGGAGATAAACATACGGAGAACGGACTACTCCTTACAGGGGAAGCCGCTACAGGCTCAACCAGGCACCTCCTTGCGACTCCCTCGTGGTGAGGGAGACGACTTTTGCATACTGTACCAGGGCACGATTTTGTGTTGATGGCTTTAACGTCAAACAAAGTACAGGCGATCTCATGTGTGGGCATCATTGGAGAATCCATCCTCGTAGACAGCATGGGGTCCATATTGATGTTCTGGACTTGCGGTTGCTGGCGCGCTTGCTGGCGAGCCACATCAACAGACTCGTTGACGCCACCGTGCACCCACCGGTTCTGCGCACCCACTCATCCCTGCCGTCTCGGGCCACTCCTCTCCGCGGCAACGCCCTGCACCACCGACTCCTCTCAACCACCACCATCCATCGACCACTTCCTCAACTCCATCGCCATCACGGTCGCCGCAGCGGTAGCAGACCCCAGACATTCGCTATATCACCTTCGCGACATCGACGCCTCCATCCGCTCGCTATACCTTCAGTTTAGCGCGTCATTGTTCTTCTGTTATCTTTTTCGCTCCTCTTTAGCGCGAGTCCGTCGATAGAAGGCGAACGAGCTCAACGCGAGGACCAGCCGTCTTCTTTCTTCGGGACGTCTGCCAAACGGGTACAAGGACTGGACGGTTCGCCTTTCGGTCACCGCGGCTTCAAGAGGAGCTTGCGCGGCGCTGTGCTGGAGCATTTACGTTGACAACTTCGCACGACGTCCAGAGGCGGTTGGCTTGTCTGTCCGTGACGACTCCGAGCGGCCGAGAGCGGCTTCCCTCCCTCCACCGAACCGAACCGCGACGACGACGATAGGGTGCCTCGCAGGCAACCCTGCGAACCATCACCATGTCAGGCTTTGGCGACTTCACGTCCATCTGCGAGAATGCGCCGCTCCCCCTGTGCGCCAGTATCGGCGCCGTTCTGCCTGCCTCGAGCCGTGTGGGCATCGAGCCGGACTGCTTCGCCCGCAACATCGAGCTCGCCAACACCATCATCTTCGAAGGTGCCGCGTCTGCTATGCACATCGCGGCGCTGGTCATGACGGTCGTCATGATTCTCCATGTCCGTAGCAAGTTCACCGCCGTCGGCCGCAAGGAGATTCTCACCTTCTTCTACATCTACATGCTCACGACCTTCATCTCTCTGGTAGTGGATGCCGGCGTCGTGCCCCCGGGCAGCGGGCCTTACCCGTATTTCGTGAGCATACAGAATGGCCTCAGCAGCGCGCTGCTGACGTGCCTGCTTATCAACGGGTTCGTCGGCTTCCAGTTGTACGAGGATGGCACGCCGCTGTCAGTGTGGCTGTTGCGGATATGCTCCCTGGTCGCCTTTGCTATCAGCTTCCTCGTTTCGCTCGCTACCTTCAAGAGCTGGGCGGGCCTCAGCCCGACCAACACCGTGGGCCTGTTCGTGGTGCTGTACTTGCTCAACGCCATCCAGCTTTTCATCTACGTCGGCATGCAGATTCTGCTGGTGACGAGAACGCTTCGCGACCGTTGGCCATTGGGAGACATTGCGTTTGGCATTTTCTTCTTCGTTGCCGGCCAGGTCATTCTGTATGCCTTCAGCTCCAAGATTTGCATGGCCGTGAGCCACTACCTGGACGGACTCTTCTTCGCAACCGTGTGCAATCTGCTGGCTGTCATGATGGTGTACAAGGTAGGCTCATCCCCTGGTCTTCCCCAAATGTCTGGGGAGAAAAGAGAAGCGATGTCTAACCACGGGCTATAGTACTGGGATTCGATCACGAGGGAAGATCTCGAGTTCTCTGTGGGAACGAGGATGAACAACTGGGAGGTCAAGGAACTTCTTCCCGAAGAAGAACGCCGGGCCACGGTGTACACGGACGACCCGTATGGCCACTCGAGCGCTTACGACGCGCCGTTCTCGCCCATGGCGCAGCGTTACTCGGCCAAGTACTGAGCATGCTCATTGCAATTCCCCGGCTCGAAATGTGAAAAACGTCGAGCTTTGTTTTACGACCGTTTGGTGGAGTATTTGAGCCGACTGGTGCCAGAGGATTCGGCGCTTGGCTGGCAGAGCTATTGGTGGAGACTGGGCTCATTTGTAGGTTTCTGCCTGTATATGGCATGGCGTTTACGAGAAGGGTTATGATGAGGCAGGCCACTGCGTGACACAGGGACGAGTCGCAAGCGGAACAGTGTTCATGCTCCGCGGAATTCAACCAACACTAATTACATGGGTGGGAGGAGGTGCATTCTCTTATGTATTAATCATTGGCCGGACCTTTTAGCGGAAACAGTTCATGCAAATGGCCAACAGGAGGAATGATAGTACTGCGCAGCGCAATTTTCGAGTTAGTCAAGAGTTTCGCGTAGCAACCAATGGGAAATTAACCATGATGCAAAGTCCCCGTCATAATTAATATGTGAGGGACGAGTCTTGGTGATCATAAGGACAGTTCAGCGCTAACAATAGTCTGACTGGGACTAGCTAGTGTGCCAAGGCTGACTATCGCCGCGGCGAACGGGAGCTGTGATTGTGCGGTGCCTTCGCTGGCGGAGGACAGGATGGGAGGACTGGGAGGGGGGGCCTTTGCGAGGTCTGTCACATTCACAAGTTGCAGCGAGCCAGTGACAGGAGGCGCGAGACAGGCGAATTGCGAGTGGGCGAAGATTCCCGGGAAACTGGTTCGGCCGCCGAGGCGTACGAGTATCATTTCCAGCTGTACACGAGCCAACAGTTGGGGGCACGTTCTCCAATTTTTTACGGGGCGGTGTGATGGAATAGACAAGGAGCAAGAGTGGGAAGCAAGCGAGGAGAGGGACAGAGGAGCAAAAGAGGGAAGAGGGGGAGGTGATGATGTGCGGCGTGAGAGAGAGAGGGGCCCTGAAACATGAGCCAAAAAAGGAGCGAGGGGATCGACCTCGAAGGTGCGACTCTATGTCGTAGCAGCCGTGCTGGGGCCGCCGGCGGCCGAGTCATATACGGACTACAAGAGTCGAGGTTTTAATGAAGGGCTGTAGTCCGTATACGATGACATGCCCACCTTCACCTAGGCTGGACGGAAGTGGAAGTGGAATCTGCTGTTGGCAGCGCCACGCCAGACAAATACGTACGAGTACGAGTAGTTGAGCCAGCCAGGGGGGAATAGTTCTGTCCAGAGGGCGTAAGCAGACATAGTAATACAGCGATAGGTTGCGGTCCCCGCTCAGATCTACTACAGCTAGTCCGTAATTAGTAGGGGTGGGCAAAGAGGAAAGTGGAACGATAGCAGGGTTGGGGGGGAAATACGCCCAACTTACTCGTATGCTAAGCACCAAAGTGTCCAGGTTCTGGTATTTTCCCGTCGTGGTGTTTGTCGCCGTCGTCGGAAGGGGGCGTGGGAGTAAAAGCAAAAGTGTACGAAGTACGAGAATTATGTATACATGCACCATCGTGTTTGTGATAAAGCAGCCGGCGGATGACCGGCCATATGTGTGTGGGTGGAGGGGAAGGGAAGAATTGCATTGGCGGCGTTTAATGGGCTCCTTATACGGACAAATGGTGGTATACTAGTCCGTACCATGGGAGTACCGCGAGTACTCGTACTTCGTACACACGTTACATGTCCAAGCAACAGGATGGCGAGGAGGAGATTTCGTCCGTTTGACGGTGGCGGAGTTTGGATTAATAATTCCTGCCCTGGCCGCTCGTCGTCCACACGGACTTCGCACACTGCCAACAAGGCACGGCAAGTCTTGATATGCATCTTCACTCTCGGCCGGCGCAGGTGCACGTTCAGGCAAGACAGTCGGAAACGAGAAGCGAAATGAGCAGGGGAGGGAAAGTGATAGCCCGTGCTGGCGGGCGCATAGTCGACAGCACGTGAGTGAGCTAACTGCTTTCGAGGCAGAACCGCACCCCCCCTTGTTCAAGTCGCCTAATAATAATAGGCTGGGTAACTATCATCTGCCGTGCAGGGGGCCCGTGGGACGTGGCTCCTGACAAGATAGGTAGGCAAGCTTATTACCACACGGGAAATAAAGTGCCATGGGAATCGACACGGATGACGGTTGCATGATGGTCGGGTTCGTGCTTCGCAGAGGAAGGTACTTATCGGGCACCACCGGTGCTAGACGCCATGGGCTGTCATTAAGATGCCACAGGTATCGCGCAGGTACCTTTGCAAGGTTTCGTCTAGTTTCCCTCGGAGAAAAAGGAAGGGCAGGTTAGAGCGAGCAAATTCCTTCCGTCACAAGCCAAGACATTGTAATACACTTACTTTCTGTCTACTCGTACGTCGTCTTATTTCACCCTCGTCGCTTTTCCTCCTGCCCACCTCTTCATTCAGCCGCTTTTACCCAGCAGAACCTCTTCTCTCGTCTCCGTATCCCACAGCCTGGGCGTGTTTGTCCACCGACAAGTCGGCGCTCTCTGTTCATCTGCTCGCGCTGGATTTCCCTTTCTTCCACGCACTTCGTACCCTCGTGCGCGGTGTTGCTCCCCGCCGGCACAGACACGCCATCGTTGATTGCACTGCTCGCCCCGGGTCGCTTTCACGGCGCTGCTGTTATCTGCGACACGCCCTGGTGGCTGAATCATATCTTTCCCATCTCCTCCTCCGGTTTCCTACCCCAACAGTGCCCTGCGGCCCTGTGGATAGAACAAGAAACGAGAAGCAGTGCATCCCTCCGAGGCATCTGCAGGCCGAAGAGTCGAACTGGGCCTGCGCCTGATTTCCTGCCTATCTCTTGCGGCAACTTCTTGCCGCGCCACCCGTCCGTTCCAAGGATTCCCCGCGACCTCCCCCATGGGTCATCTTCCCAGAAACCCTACCACGATCTCGCCTGCCTTTCTTGGTCCTCCAGAGACCTCCTCACCACCCTCAGGCGCCCAAGGCCGTCTTTCAAGCCTGAGTCGCAGGCAGGATATCCACGACTTTAATCGCATCTTGGCTGTGTTCATCCAACTGCCTCCCTCGCATTGACACAAGGTAAAGAGACAAAACACGAGTGAGGTACACTCCTTCACACCGCGGGATGGATAAAGAAGCCGCCTGGAGTGCCCTCCCGGCAGAGGAGCAGCGCTCAGTGTGGAACGACACGGAGAACAATTTTTGGTCGGGCTTCGAGCTGGAGCAAGACGCCCTGCGGGCTGCTGCCGAGCATGATTATCAAAAAGCGACGTTGGAGGTCAAGGTCGAGATGGGAACCCTTACAGGAAAGCGTACGCAGCTTGCCGAGACACGAGAGCGACTGTCCAGGGAGTTGACCAAGGTCGAAGAGGAGCTGGCCCGTGTTGCTGAGGCTTGCGACGAGAACGCCACAAAGCTCATAAATATGGAGCAGGATTACCGGAAGCGCGAGCAAGAGAGGCTTGAAAAGAGTGAACAGGTCATCAAGACCATGGATAGCTTCTTTCGCATGAAGCGCGGAGAAGACTCTAACGCCGAGCTGGAGCGACGTCGACGACGTGGCCACGAGACTGCTGCCAGCATCACACGACCGCGACAAGACGAGTCCCTCCACCAGGACGACACCCCGGCGGGGGATGGGCAGTTGACTAATGGACAAACAACATCAACCGCCACTGCCACCGCCGCTGCCGCCGCCACCGCCGCCGCCGTTCAGGAAGAGTCAGCAGAGGCGCTTGTCAACGTGACTGATGCGGACGGCAATGTCATCGGGCCCGTCGAGAGGATCGAGCCATGGAACATGTGGGTCAAAGAGATCCTGCACGTGCCCATCAAGCGACAGGTCAAGATCCGCCGCGGAAGAAAGTTCGGCCAGGAGCATCTGGCCACCATCTACGACCGTTCGGAAGGCAAGGGCGTCAAGTGGTTGTCTTGCATGATCCAGGCAACGGGAGAGATCCAGCCGCGGCGATGCTACTCGTGTGACAAGAACCAAGGGGCCTTTGACGACTGCATCATCCTTGGCGGGCCATCTTTCCAGAAGTGTGGCAACTGCGAATGGAATCGGCAAGGCTGTCACATGCCGTTGGTGAGCAAGTCTGGCAACGCTGGGTTGCCGCAAAAGGGGGGGGCGTCAAAGACGCACCCCAACCAACAGGACCATCCCGGGCAGGCCACAGAGACCGCAGAAGCCTCAGAGGCTGCAGCTCTGAAGGCTCGGAGAGATGAAGCGGTGCAGGGGGCACTCGCCAAAGCAGCGGGATTCGTCCCAGTGGCGATGACGCCCGCTCCAGCCATGAGGGAGACCGAAGAGGCGGACTCGGCTTCGTCCGTGCAAAAGAGCCCCATCGTCCAGGAGCCCGTGCAGATGCCCACGCCGCAGGAACCCAAGGAGCATGCCTTTGTCGGCTCTACACCCACTGCCAATTCGGCATTCAAACCTGCCCATGGGTTCGCTTCAGCAAACGGATTTACTCCGGCCAATGGGTTCACTCCAGCCAACGTACGCAGCCGGGCCGCGTCGCGAGATATTCCAACACCTTCAGTTGTGTCCACCGAGAACTCGCCTCGGATCACGCCGCCTCCGGGCAGTGAATCATTGGAAGAAATCACCCGCGACAACCTCATTCTGAGGCATAATGGTACGGTCTATACGCACCCGGAGATTGTCGAGGGTGTCCCGCTGGCCAAGATCGACCAGGACCATCCCTACTGGGAGCTTGGGTGGCCATCAATCCAGTCCTTGGTCGAGCCCCAACTGGCGTCGTGGCGGGAGAAGAACAACGCTGCGTTGGAGGCCCAGGCGAAAGGTGATAAGAGCTCTGCCAAGTTCCAGACTGGACGGCAGGTCAACCGTGGCGCCAAGATTCTCGAGTTCCTGGACAAGGGTGAGATCAGCCCCTACCAGCTTTTGTCAAAGAAGTACACACACACAGGAAAGGGCGCGATCACTTCGTACGACACACTGTTCCGGCTGTGCGAGTCTCTTTCTGAGCTGGGCAAGTTCAAACTCGACGTCACGCCCGTCGAATGGCTTCGTCATCGCCTGCACGAGATCATGCTGGAAAAGGGGCTGAACTTCAATGTCGCCAAGACCATCCACGACTTTTACCATGACCCAAAGCTCTCAGCGCTGCGAGTCAAGAATGGCTTCAAGAGCATCGGCCGGCCGTCCGGTTACAAACCCGGCCAGGGCGGTGGCACCCCCCAGAGTTCCTCGAAGAAGCGCAAGGGCAGGCACTCGCAGACTGGCACGCCGCGCGATACCCCGTCTGCTGCCCCCTCGCCGCTCGCCGTGGAGGAAGTCGAACTGTCGCCGGCACCAACGCAGGGAACACCCGCTCCGCCTGAGACTCCGCTTGACACCTACCCAAGCAAGCGCCCTAGGCTCGTCTCGCCAGCTCTGTGGACTAATCATTTCGAATCTCAAAGTGCCGACTATTCCGATACGGACTCTTGGTGCGGAGCTACCCTGACGAAGGAAGACTGGCGCATCTATCAGGTCAAGACGCGGCTGTTCACGAGCTCCGTCCGGGTCAGCCAGTATTGGAACTGGAAGGAGAATGGGCGTCTGTTTGAGCACCAAGTCCTGAAAGACGACAATCCAATAACATGGGGTGTACACCGAGAGCCGATCGACTTCAATGTCCGCTTGGATGACATTGTCGAGGTGAGATGGAACTTGGATGCGCTGCAGGTGCACATGGTCATGAGCAGCTGGGGCACGGCGGTCGCCAAGCAGGACGGAATGCCCCGAGGAGATGTGATGGCGGCCTTCAAGCGGGAGCGAACCATTCGCCGGTTCCTGGGCTTCTGCCGGGAGCGGAGGCTCAGAACCGTCGAGGTGCCACAGTAAGTCCCTTGGCCCACCGAGCTTTGTGCTCGTACATTGCCTGTTTTACTGACAACTAGGCTAGAGAGGAAATAATACGCACCTGGGAAAAGATGCAGTCTGAAAAGCTGCCCGACACGGATGCAGAGGTCAGCGAGGCGCTGAGAAAATAGCTATACCAGCCCGAGTGAGCCTCTGATTCCTCCCGACTGACCGGCAACTTTGAGCCACTTCAACACGTTTGGGTGATTGGGACACGGGAGACACGTTCCTGACGACAAATATGGCGCCGCGACATGGACTTGAAAGATGGCGTTCTGCTTCCTGGAGAGTTGCGTTGTGTACGGAATACGGCTTCCCCGGTGTTGGGTGTATGGTGAGGGCCATTTGAGTCCTGGGACGACCAAGACGTGTGGGGAACCACCCAATTCGTCGTACCATCGGCACTGCACAAGGCGTGCATCACTCACGTTGTATTATACCCCTTTCCTTGCCCCATTTTCCTTCATGTCTACCACACGCGGACTGTCACTTACGTTAATATCCCTGGCGTCTTCGCTCTGTCTCTTTTCATCTTTGTCCATAATGTCCTTTTTCAACCTCATTCCTTTCTTTGGAGAGTCAGTCTTGATGTGGCCACGGCTGCTTGTCGCGAATCACAGGGGTTTTTGCTAGACATCACGGACATGCGCAGGAGAGTATGCTCATTGTTCCCGGGCGTTTTACACCGCGGTGCACAAGCGCGAAGGACGGGAAAGATACCCTACGGGAAGACATCTAAGGTTGGAGAAGCGGCAAATCGGGTCGCACGATATGGCGAGACCATGTCGTATTGGAGTCTTTTCAGCTTGTAATTTCGCACTTTGCGTTAAACGGACTAGCTACCACGCGTCTCTATTTGCTGTGTTGTGTCCGATGCTTGTGATGACTCTTTTCGTGAATCGTTCGTCGTCACAGCAGACCAGAAGGAAACTAAAATTGGCTCCTCCATATAGCCTGTGTTCACGCTCACCTTGAACTTTGAAGGATAGGTGGGCGAGCCAGCTCCAGCGAAGCTCACCCGCTCTGCTGTGTCGCGCGATTGGCTGTCACAAGAAACACGCATCTTCTTTATAATCACGCTCGGCGTGTGGTATAACATCTCCATCCTATGTACATCCAGTCCATGTGCATTTCAAGAAAATCCTTCCGGGTTCCTACTCTAACGCTTCCGCAGCGCCCTCCCACCCGCAACTCCAACACTACCCGCGGGCGCAGCAGACGACGACGTCGCTGCATCGGTCTTGGCATCCGCGCTCCCGCCTATCATCCTTTTCACCAGAGCCGCCTTGTAATCCAGGTTTTCCTGCGGATCCCGGTAGTCGAGCTGCGTCCCTGGCGGCGGCTGCGCATCCGCCGCGTCCTCGTCCTCGCCGCCCGCGACCGCCGCCCTCAGCCTCGTCCCGCTGCCGTCGACGCTGGCCGCACTGCTGGCGTTGGACACGTTGCTGATTGCACGCCCGAGGATTTGGCGGCGGCGGGGACGAGGCGGCTGGGCCTGAGTGCGGGACTCGGGGCCGCCGTCGGGGTCGGCCCCGGAGAGGATGAGGCTGGTGAGCTTGGAGGAGAGGACCTGGCGCTCTGCGGCTTTGGCCTGCATCCTTGCATCCTCCTCGGCCTGGCGAGCGTCTTGCCCTGCCTCGGCTTTTCTGGTGGCGTCTTTGAAGGTGTCAGGTGGAGGGGCGGAAGGGCCACGACTCGACATAGCCGGCTTGTCGACAACAGCCTTCGTGGATGGCTCAGATCTAGTTCGTTCAGGCGCGGCCTTGTGCTTAGGGGGCGAAGGCGACTTGTTAACAGATGCAGAAGACAAGTCGCTAAGAGGTGCATCAGAATCCTTGGCAAACGTGTCTGCGGGTTGGGTCCTGGCCGTCATAAAGTCCGCCGAGGTGGTCAAGTCCTCCTGGAGCACGACGCGGCCAGGTTTCGAGGTCCCTTTTCTCCCCGGCGAGTCGCGATCAAAGCCAGTGGAATCGACACCTGCTGGAGCAGGTGGCCTTGAGGATATCGGCCTCGCCGGAATCGTAGGCGTGGGTACTGTTGGCTTGGGTTGCGACGGCATTCTGGACGGCCTCTTCTCGACCGGCTCTGGTTGCTTGTTGGCAGCGTATAGCTTCCTGAGTTCCGGGAACACGAAGTTGGCCGCCGGGATATTGACGCCTGTGGAGATGCACTCCCAGAGCCAGTCCGCTGCGACGATGGGCACATTCCATTCCAGGGCATATCGCAGCTTCTCCTTGCGCATCGCCTCGAGCGATTTGCACACCACCAGGCTTGTCGAGCGCCGAAACTCTTCCTCAAAGTTGGCTCCCAGTTGGGTGACACTTCGTGCGACCTGGGTCAGCTCCAGCCCTGTGAACGCGGCGCTGCATATTGTGAGGCTGGAGAACCCTGGTATCGGAAACAGCGGGAATGGCCGGCCTAGGATATGTTCGCCGGGGTCGAAGAAGCGCTTGTTTTGAAGGCACCGCTCGATGTAGAACTCGGTCACGATGTGGACGTTATCGTTCGGTATATGTGGGTGGGTGTCGGGTTGTGATGTTTGTGGAACGACGAGGAAGCGGCGAAAGGACTCTCCCAACGCTGCAAGGGAGGTTGCGTCAAGAGACCTGGCGACCGAGCCACTCAGAGTAGCAATGGTTTCCTCCAGCACCTTATGGCGGCGCTGGTTGAAGCCATGGATTGCGAAGACGCAGTTGGAGAACACGCCCTCATTCTCGGGTTGTTTGGCGAGCTGATCCTGATGTGGCACATCTTGGGTCGGCTCCTCCGCTGGCTGCTCCTGGGCAAATGAGTACTCTCTCGATGTCGCACGTCCCAATATGTCTCCCCAAAGATTGTTCCTTTGCCGGTTGAGCTTCATGCTTGCCGTCTTCCGCAGCTTCCTAGCCCCATGTTCAGGATCTTTCGCCGCTGCCGACCTCGACCTCTTGCCGAGTAACCTACGTTTGGGATCTTTCTTTACCCACGCGCCCATTCCCTGTGCATCCGCCGGTAACAATGGGTCGAACTTTGCTTCCTCCAAGATCATGCCGCGTTCTATGCTTTGGTCCAGCCAGGCCCGAGTCACCGTGTAGACGTCCCAGGACTTGGCTGCTTGGAACTTCTTCCCCTCGGGTTTGCTGACGATGAGATGGGAGCACTTTCGAGTAAGGTCGCCGGTATATTCTCCGCCATTCGATGTGATTTTCTCGGCGATTTCGTCTCTCTGGTCCCCGAACCCGGTCAGGCATATCAGCAGTGGCTTTCGTGCGGCAGGTTGGTCCCCCGGCGAGGCCGCCTCCGCGCCACGCTTCTCCAACGGCTTCAGCTGATACTGCTTCTCTAGGCCCCAGAAGTCGATTTCCTCGTCGTTTCGCCATATTTCGGACACGGCCTCGATCCAAGCGGCGTCCATGGCCATGATATCCGGCCGCTCGCGGGCAACATGGCGATACTTGGGGGTATCATAGTCGCCGACAACCAGATGGGTCACGTCCGGGGTGAGGTCGTACTTGTGGACACCGCCCAGCTCGGCGACTTTGTTGCTGATGTCGGACTAGAGAGGAAAGACGGAAGTCAGCAGGTTCCGGTCACGGCAGAATGCACAGGGGCAGGGAGGGGGCGTGGACGCACTCGCTGGTCTGGAGGGATGCTCGTACAGCAGACGATGACACCTCTGAATGGCGCAGACGGGTCTATAGAGAACCGCTCGTCATCTCCAGACGATGGCGAAGCCATGTTCGCACTACAGAGAAGGGCGGGCGACAACGGCCGTCCTGTGCCTTGTCTGCAGAGGGAAACTTATAATCGTATGGGCTTGGGTCGCGTCGAGCAACCACCTGTCCGTCGCGTGTCGAAGTAGCGGCAGGCAGCCGACGTCATGTGGGGCAGGTGCAGGGAAGGCCGCTGTACTTGGCTCGCACTGTATTACCTTACCTAGGTAGTATTCGAACCGCCTGACAAGCTGCTTTGCCACTGTACATGGCTCGCACTGTATTCGAACCGCCTGACGAGCTGTCTTGCCGCTGTACATACCGGCTAGCTGGTAGTGCGTCAATGGCAGTCGCCAATAGTACCCCGCGATGGTCCTGTTGGTGCAGCAAGCTCGTCATTATTCACCACCATCACCGCCGGCATTCGCACATCCGCGGTCTAATTTCTTCCTGCATGGCATCACGGCATCAAAGCATGTACCCATGGCTACAGCAACAGCATCGTCGTCAGACTACTAGAGCCGTAGGCACGATACCAAAGGGAGGTGCCCACCCCTCCCAGGCAGAGCTGCGACAGCCAACAGCCCCAGCCACGGCCAACTGCTGGGCCTGGACTAGTAATTCGCAACCCCACCATCGCAGCCTCGCGAGTCCAAGCTCCCCCACCATATCCTCTTCCTCTCTTCACCTCGGATATTCTTTGACTCGACGGCGGTCCCGGCCCTCCACTGTGCTTTCTGTAGCTGCGTCTGGCTTCTCCGTTCCTCGTCGGAATTCCCTTCGCACACGACGGGCCGCACCGGATCGCACCGGGCCTCTCCTGTGGCAGCTCCAGCTCGCACCCGCCCTCGCCCTCGCCCGCGATAGGCTTCAAACGGCTTCTCCTGCTGCACGAGAGTCATCGCCAGACAGTTTCCGAGCCCCAAACTCGCGCTCGTCCACAGCGATGCCGCCCCCGTCCGCGGCCCAGCAAAAGGTCCTGATTGCTCAGTTCGTCTCTCTGACGGGAGCTTCGGAGCGGCAGGCCACCAGGGTAAGTCATGCAAGGCGCAGCACGAGGACCGGATCTGAGATGTGCGTCTGCCTCCACCGCAACGTCTGCCAGATTAGCCGTGCGAATGGCGTTTCCCTTCAGCTACCGTATTCGTTTGTTAGGTGCCAGAGCTAATTCTTCCGGTTGGTGTAGTTCCTCAAATCGAGTTCGTTCAAGATCAACGAGGCTGTCGATGCGTGAGTCTGCCACTTCTCCTGCGCCCCTCCCCGGCCCCTTGCCTGCTCGTCTTCTGCCCGCATCCTCGCATCAGCCACGGCTCGGGCGCTGCCGCCCCTTGGACTGCTATATCGCCACATCATCACATCGCATGCACACATCGCATGCAATCTGCCATCAGTGTGGGTTGCCTGTGGGGTCCCACTAACAGGCTCAGCCCGTCCCGTCTACACGCGACAAGAGTACGGCCGAGTGCCGCCGACAGCTCTGAAACATAACCTACCTTGCGCCGCTGTCCCTCTGCTTCCCTGTCTCGTTCAACCCTGCTCCAGACACCGGCAGTCCATTTCGATGGGTGCTGCCGCAAGCCCCCCCCCCC
>JALHCA010000210.1:0-106990 GCA_024340505.1 Tolypocladium nubicola
TCCTCTACGCGCACGACCCCTGAAGCCCCTGAAAGGACTGAAAAGAGGGAATCGAGGCGGGAGGCCACTTGGCTAGCGATGACAAAGGATGCAATGAGATGAGTTGGCGCCATGCATAGTCGGCTGTTCATTTGCTGTACTGGTACTCCGTACAACTTAGAGTTATTGTGGCTCTTATAGACAAGGTTACTCGACATCCAGGCATGACACAACGTGATAGTCCGAGGTTCCTGGATCGTAGCCGCCATGCAGTTGGCTCTGCTCCCAACGGCCCGGGACGGTACGGAGCAATCCGCCGTCTGCATGGACGAGTCGCTGGCGATGCTGGTTGTCGTTGGGCATGGCCGCCTACATGCAACCACACCCAGGCGCTTCGTGCAACGCTGGCGAGCCGTGCCTTGCACATGCAGCTACACAGAAACAGGCACATACCTAGGCAGCCCGAACCTCCCGTGCCACAAAGTCGGGGCGTGCGGGGAGGCAGACGTGCGTGACGGAGAGGGAGCTTTGGCTCATCTTGCGCTTCTCATTTCCGTGAAGCAGAAACCGGAGACGACGGGACACGGCCGGCCGCTGCAATCTGCCGCCTGCGGCTGCGACACCAGATGTGGCTCACGGACCACGGCGATCACACGCCTGCTCCATCCCGAGGCAAGCCCCGAGTGTCACCGCCGCCGCCGCCGTGACACGTCGAGTTGGGGACTCGCCACGACCCCTGACCCCTGTCTGCGCAGAGAAGCTGCAGCGACGTGCTACGATGGCGGCTAATGCAAGAGACGATGGCTCCGGCGGCTGGCTGGCACCGCTGGGTTGTGGGCTGTGGCATGGACGGACAGGCGTGCGTGCATGGTCCCACCACCACCGCCGCCAATCCATCAATCAACCACCCCGATTCTCTTTCTTTGTGCCCGCGTCTGCTGTCTGTGTCTGTCGTTGCCGGTTCCTGTTTTGCTTCTCCTCCTCCCCCGTCGCCAAAGAGCTGCATCTGCAAACCTGACCATCCCCTCATCCCCTCCCCCCTCTCCAGACCTGCCCGTCTGTCCACTCAACTGCCTGTCTGGCCCGTCATCTTGCATCTCCAAGCTGCACGGCGCTCAACCCGTCACTCACCTTGGCTCTCGTTGCCTTCAGCCCCAGAACGTCGCTGCACGAACTAGTGCCGTCCTGTCTTTTCCGACCACGAGTGCAACCGCAGCTGCGTCTTTGGCGAGCTCGACCTCCCTCTCTCGACTAATTCACTGCCCTGCTGGAACGTGGCAGCGGGAAGACACCACCAAAATAGAAGCATCGCATAACTCCACGGCTGGCCGGAAAGTACCTCCTACGATCCCCCCAAAGACACCACCCGACTCGAATCGACTCGACCAGCAGAAGCCGATCCGTCACATTTCGGCTGCGACCCCGCCGTCGTTCTCGCTGTCTTGCAACCGCCGGGCCTTTTCCTGCGGCAGTTGCGGGCCCATCTACACAGCGAATAGCACCATCACGACGCAGCAAGACCGCCCATCTTATTTGTCTCGACCTCGACGAGCAAACAAGCCACGAAGCAAGTGATACCCGCGGGCGGCTTCTTGGGGCAGGCCTAACCTTATCACGGGTCATCTCCCGCTTGCGCCCCGACCTGCCAAGCCCGAGGTCGTCCACAGAGGCCAACTCGGAGCCGTAACCAATTGTCAGGGAGTCCCAAGACCACTGAGCGGGGGACGCCATCCTGCACCACCGTAGGCGGGCCGCCATCCAAATAATACATACGGACTAGTCCGGGACTCACTCCTCTAAAACCCGCCCAGCCGTGCCCGAGGGTCTTAGCCAGACGGACCGACTGAGTATACAGCGCTTGGAAGGACGGCAAGGTACGGAGTACGAGCTGGCTCAGCCACCTCTCTCCTCTTCGCCTCCCCAGAGGTGCCAATTCCCTAAAGGACACATCGATACTTTGAGATATTCTTCGTCGCCGGCGATCCCGTGAGACTGCTGCTGCGCGCAAGTGTCAGCCATGTCGTTGAAACAGGTGAGCATCTCCCGCGTCGCCGCTCGCTGTGGTGGTGGAGGCGTCCCGTCATGCATGGCGACTAACCGACTCGACTCTGCAGGAAATCGAAACCTGGGTTGCGGCCTTGGCCCGCTACGACAACAATGAGTTCGATGATGCGCTCGGCGAGTTCGACAAGATCTGCGACACGAGCAAGATCCTCTTCAACATGGGCGTCATCCACGCCACTCTCGGCGAGCACGAGAAGGCGGTAAGTCCAAGTCCACCACGTTCTTGCCGTCGTCGGAGCGCTCGAGCAATTGATGGGTTGCTGATGTTCGTTCCTTTCACCAGGTTGAATGCTACCAGCGCGCGATTCGACTCGACCAATATCTTGCTGTCGCATACTTCCAGCAGGGCGTCTCCAACTTCCTGCTCGGCGATTTCGAGGAGGCGCTCGCCAACTTTAACGACACCCTGCTGTACCTGCGCGGCAACACCATGATCGACTATGCCCAGCTGGGGCTTCTGTTCAAGCTGTACTCGTGCGAGGTACTTTTCAACCGCGGCCTGTGTTACATCTACCTGCAACAGGGGGATGCCGGCATGCAGGACCTGTCGTATGCCGTCAAGGAGAAGGTGGTCGAGGACCACAACGTCATCGACGAGGCTATACGCGAAGAGGCCGAGGTCAGTCATGTGCCATCGCGGCTTCCTCTTCCCGGGCAATCCTAACCAACTTTGCAGGGCTATACTGTCTTCTCGATTCCCGTTGGCGTCGTCTATCGGCCGAACGAAGCCAAGGTGCGAAACCTCAAGACAAAGGACTACCTCGGCAAGGCAAGACTGGTGGCTGCTTCCGACCGCTCCAATGCCTTCACTGGCTTTGCTGGCTCCGAGATCAAGAACGTGAGTCGAGTCAAGGCTCCCTCTCAAATCGTCGGCGAGCTCATCTTTGTTACAGGCTGGAAAGAGCGAAGTGAAGGATGACCGGCCGGCTGACAACATCTCCTTTGCCGCTACCAACCTCGTCAAGCCTGGCCTCCAGTCGCGGAGACAGCAGTCTGAGCCACCGACAAGTCGCAACGTCTTCCCTCCCACCCCACCTCCCGAAGCCGATCGCCCAACTCGTGGCGCCTCCGTTCGGAACGGGCCTAAACCGATGCCTGCCAAGCTCACCATCCCGTCGCAAGAGTCGGGTCGGAAGTACGAGAAGGCAGCATCTCCCCTAGAACGCCGATCACCGCAAGACGGCCGATCGAGGCCTACCAGGTCAGCGTCTGCTACTACAGCACGAAGCTTTTCTCAACGGGATGCGGCGCCGACGCCGCTGCAACGGAGGCCCACGAAGCCAATCGAAGAAGAAGAAGCGTCCCCAGGCGAGCTGTACGACATGTACCAGGGCGGCGGTGGATCAAGAGGATCAAGAGGAAGCCGGCCATCAAACCGAATGCGGCAACAGCCGCGGTACATCGAAGAGGAAGATGAAGGCTCCGACTATGACGACGGGTCGCTCGACGAGGCGGAGTTCGAGATGGTGTCCAATAACCGCCGCGGCCCAGGGTCCCGGTCCGGATCGCGAGCACCGTCACGCCGCCCCGACGTCCGAAAGGTCAGGGTCAAGGTGCATGCCGACGATGTGCGCTACATCATGGTCGGCACGGCCATCGAGTTCCCCGACCTGGTGGACCGCGTGCGGGAGAAGTTTGGCCTGCGCCGTAGATTCAAGATCAAGATCAAGGATGAGGACATGCCCGAGGACATGATCACCATGGGCGACCAAGACGACTTGGAAATGGCCATGCAGAGCGCAACGAATGCAGCGAAGAGGCAGAGGCAGGAAGTTGCCAAGTTGGAGGTAAGCCCATCCAGTTCTAACCAACCAACCACGCTCGTTGCAAGGAGTCTCACCTCGGAATGCGACTCTTGTTGGGAGCGTCTCGCCGGACCTGTGCTTTTGAATTCAGAACTAACCACCATCTCAGATTTGGATTTTCGAAGTTTAGACTCACCAGTATACCCCACAGCGCCGTCGTAGGCGCTTCGGTCGACGAAGACTCCTCGACCCATTTTGCATGTTACGATGTAATGGCTTCATCAAAGTTTTCTTCCCTTCTCTGGCTTCTCGTTCATATCCCATGGCAAACCACCATATCTGGTGGCGATCTCGGTGCACTTTTTAGAGCTGCTTCGAGCTGGCTCGCGAACCTACACAGGCACGTTTGCTCGACATATCTACGTCCACAGGGTTTTTTGGGATTTATTTTTGAGTTGGAGATTTTATGAAGGGGCATCTATCATCGGCCATTTATGTAGAGAAAGCGAGCATTCCCGCAGGGCGTGGGCTATATTCGGGGGGTAGAGGATCGCGACGAAAGCCCTGTTTGTTTTTGACCATGATTCCTTCCAAAGGCCTTGTACCATGGTGTTTCCCTTATCTTTTTGCTTTTTGTTGATTGTTGCTTTGCCGAATTTGCTTGCGTCTCCCGACGATACGAGAGTAATGGGGTCTGAGCCTGTGGACTGAGAGAGGCATGAATTGGATAGTTGGATAGGTACTACGGCCGTGGTGGCTAATACATGCTGTGACCATGACATTTTGAGTCTTCTGACCCGCCTTTCTGTATTATGCGTGAGATAACCTTGACTGCATGCCATTTATGATTGTCTCCTTTTCGAACTTGCTTGCCTCGGTATGGGATATCCGTAGGGGCGAAAGTTGACCTCCTGTACTATGTCTGACTATGATACGTCCCGAAAGCTATAATCGTACACGAGCTTCTATTGTACACACATGGGTATCCAGCAAGCACGATATCGCTATATCACTTCATCACAACCCCCAGCGCTCACCGTACCTCCCTCAGCAGGGCCTTCACGACATCGAGGCGACGGCGCCACTCATCCCTGCCCAGCAGCATAAACATCCTGGAACTGCTCTGTGAGACCACGTCTTGGCCGCCCGCGCCAACCAGCCGCAAGGCGTTGTGCACGTTGTGCACGGCCACCTGGTCGATATCTTCGTTCTGCAGCCTGTCGCGAATACAGTCCATCACTTTCACGCCCTGACTGTCCCAACAGTCTTCGCGGTCGATTGCCTGGTCGAGGGCATCCAGGATGCGCTCGTCTGGCGCGGAGGCGGCCAAGGAGGACTGGTATAGGCTGACGGGGACGCGCCAGAAGAGGTAAGGGTGTTGCCGGATGAGGCTGCCTGGGGACTGAAAGCCGCCTTGCCTGCTGGCTAAGATGTTGTAGACGTATTCTGCCTGTGTTTCGCGCGCTTGCAAGGAAGGGACCAACTCCAGGTCGGTTTGCCACGCCTTTGGAAGCGTATCCGAGTCAACGTTGCTTCCGCTTGTGACGGCCTCGAGCTCTCGCAACATGGGCTGGGTTAAATGGCGGTCTATGAGTTTTGCCTCCTTCTCCGCCAGCTCCGGAATACGGTTTCCAAGCAGCGCGTCCCGGTACTTGTTGTGGAAGTGCTCGAGCTTTCCGAGGTTGAGCTTGATGCCGCCTCTAGTAAACTTGAAAGTCAACTGTTCAAATGTCAGCAGCCGCAATCCAGGCGACAACATACAAACGTACAGCATCGGCCATGTCGTCGACTGTTCGAGGCGTCTTTGCATCTGACCTGAAGGACGAGCCCAGATGCGCCAGCCAAGATAGGAGCGCCATGGGGAAGAAGCCTTCATCCTGGTACTTGGAAATGTTGACGCTGGCGTTGCGCTTGCTTAGCTTGGTGCCGTCCAAGTTGACCAGGAGGCCTAGATGAGCAAAGGTCGGTGGCTCCCAGCCGAATGCCTGGTACAGAGCAAGATGCTTGGGAGTCGAAATGAGCCATTCCTGGAAAACAGTCAGCAAGCCCTCTCCCAGTGCCAGCAAGAGGAAGTCTTACCTCGCCCCTGATTACGTGTGTTATCTTCATGAGGTGGTCGTCGACAACATTTGCAAGATGGTATGTGGGGAAACCATCCGTCTTCATAACGATAAAGTCCTCTTCTGGATCTTTCTTCTGAAACGAGCCATAGATGGCATCTCGAAACTTGGGTCGGCCAAAAGCGTCGCCTTTGAAGCGCACCACGTGGGGCACCCCTTGCGCAGCACGATCATCGGACTCGGATGCATCGATGGAGCGGCACGTGCCCGGATAGACTGTCGGCTTGCCGGCATCGTGGAGCTCGCGCTTCTGAGACTCCAGCTGCTCAGAGCTGCAGAAACAGCGGTAGGCATGGCCCTTGTCGACAAGATGTTGGACTTGTTCTTTATACACATCTAGACGTTCAGACTGAACGAAGTCAGTATCCCATGAAGGCTTCGAATGAATAAGAGGGTGGTGAGCCCTACCTGCCTGTATGGTCCATAAGGACCGCCGCGGTCAGGGCCTTCATCCCAGGATAACCCAGCCCATTCGAGATCCTTGATTAGGCGCTCTTCAGCATCTTGAACGAGGCGGCTCTGTGCAAGTTTAGCATAAACCGACCGTGGAGATACCTGGTGAGATGTGTTACTTGGTCTGTGTCCTCTATCCGCAGAATGAATGCGCCGCCGTTGGACGCGCTCGCCGCCAGGTTGTTGAATAGAGCCGTCCTGAGAGACCCCAGGTGCAGATAGCCCGTGGGCGACGGCGCAAACCTTGCTCGTATTGGAAGATGCGAACTCTGGCCGAGGATGGTGCGAGTCGAGGCATCGCGCGAGGTCCCATCCGTCTGCTTGAGAGCCTTGGTTCTGTTTCTCAACCCCTTGAGTCCCGATCCAAGGCGACCATTGCTCGATGCTTTGGAGTCGTTCTTTTCCGGCTCGGCACCCCGAATCTCGTCACTGCGAGGCGCTTCAGCAGGACTGCTCATGTGAGCCGGACTGCCGTTGTGAATGAGAGCGGCCCGCGGCTCTGCTCTCGGCGCGGCTCGGCATCGGCCCCGCCGCGGAACGCCAGCTAGCAGGCTGCATCTGGGGCAGGTAATTGACCTTGCAAGCCCGGCAGAACGAGCGGAGAATGACATGGTAGAGCAGCTGCTCAAACTGTGGCCATTATGCTGAACGTTGGAAGCCACATGCAGGCAACTTTTTGAGGCGTGTCTACAGTTGCGCCACAGGTGGCGCGCTTATAATTAGCAGTTCGTTCGTTCGCTGCGCCGTTATCGCGATAAGAAAATAGGTACGAAGTACCTGTTGCCTGGCAAGGCAGAATCCACATTCAGGAACTGATGAATGCCTGATCCGTGGATGCAAGCAGCGCAGTTTTAGGAGTGAATCAGTTGTGTTGAATAGTAGGGCCCGGGGGTGAATGCATATTTGGAAGCCACATTCACTTGAAGCGCATCACAGCTTATAACGGTGCTGCAAAGGGCTGGAGAACAGCTGCAACAGATACTTCGTAGTTGCGCAGATCAAGTCCCGCGCCGACCAACCATGAAGACCCGGCCTTTCCTCACGCAGGTTTCCGCAGAAACCCCCAACGTCTTCACAAGAAGAAGTCGTCTTGTTGGCAGCGAAAGCTTGACACCTCCTTGAACTCGCCCGTCGTCGCCTAGGTAGTCACTGCACTGCGCCTCGGGAAGGTTGTACGCCGTATTGGTCGCTCAGCTCAACCCCGCGCCAGGCCAAAAGATTTTCAAAATCTACAGCTGCTCCACTGCTCGACTTGCTATCGGCGGCAACTGATTGCAGAACTTGCAATCTATCCGCGACCTTCACGATGGCCGGATTCCAACCCAACGCCAGCCCCATGGGCGAGGAGGAGATTGACCTCTACGGTACGTACGCCAGAGCGACCAGTGTGCTCCCGTCTAACCGCGTTTGCAGTGCTGCTGTCCATCGACAAGGATGCTTCGCAGGACCAGGTCAAGAAAGCCTATCGCAAGGTTCGCATGGCCCATCCCGCGGCGACTCTCAGACGATGAATCAAACGCTGACTCGACGCAGGCCGCGCTCAAGTACCACCCCGACAAAGTCCCGGAAGAGCAACGGCAGGAGTCCGAGGTCAAGTTCAAGGAGATTACTCAAGCGTACGAGATCCTCAGCGATGACCAGAAGCGCCACCTCTACGACACCCACGGCATGGCCGCCTTTGACGGCTCTCGAGGTGGTCCCGGCGGCCCCGAGGTCGACCTGAACGACATTCTCTCGCAGATGTTTGGCTTCAACATGGGCGGGCCCGGCGGCCCTGGTGGCCCGGGTGGACCGCGACGCCCCCGACGAGGACCCGATGAGGAGCAGGAGTACAAGGTGACGCTCGAGGAGCTCTACAAGGGCAAGACTGTCAAGTTTGCCGCTAATAAGCAAGTCCTCTGCGGCCAATGTAAGGGCTCGGGCGGCAAGGAAAAGGCCAAGCCTACGTCGTGCGAGCGCTGCAAGGGCAACGGCATGGTCGAAGCCATCCGACAGATCGGCCCGGGCATGATGAGGCGCGAGACCGTCCTGTGCGACCACTGCCAAGGCTCCGGCAGCCTCTTCAAGGAGAAGGATCGCTGCAAGAGGTGCAAGGGCAAGCGGACCGTGCAAGAGAAGAAGGCCCTGGAGATTTACATCCCACGGGGATCCATGCAGGGGGAACGTATCGTGCTGGAGGGCGAGGCTGATCAGTACCCCGATCAGGTACCCGGAGATATTGTCTTCACCCTGACGGAGGAGCCCCATGACGTCTTTTCACGACTCGGAAATGATCTGTCAGCCGAGCTGAAGGTCACGCTGGCCGAATCCTTGACTGGATTCTCACGAGTCGTGCTGAAGCACCTCGATGGGCGGGGCATCTCGATTGAGCGGCCACGGGGCAACATCCTAAGGCCTGGTGATTGCATCAAAATCGAGGGAGAGGGCATGCCGCTGAAGCGAGGCGAGGTGAAGGGCGACCTGTATCTCCTCGTCAACGTGGAGTTCCCAGAGGACGGTTGGCTGAAGGACGACGCGGCATATGAGGCTCTCAACAAGATGCTTCCCTCTCCGGCAGCACCGATAGATGCGGACGAGGTCGACGAGGTAGAGTACGAGGACGGAGCGGACATTGAAAAGGCAAGTGACGTGCTGCAAATACATTTCGCGAGTAAGGCCGCCCAGCTAACACACTTAACAGATGGGCGAGGACTCTGGAGACCCACGGTTTGCCAACGAATGGGAAGATGAGGACGTTGATGACGGACAAGCCCAGTGCCAGACGCAGTAGAGAGCTCGAACGGAGCCTGCTTGGGGATATCTGTGATATAGAGCAATTAGAGGCTATCGGAGACGGCGCAAGGGCAGAGGCGGCAGACACACTCCAGTTTATGACTGACATGACCCGGAATAGAGGGAGGGGGAATCTAGGGACAAGACGTACGAGGCGACGCTGGTGTTGAAAGCGTTCATCACTCTGGGAACGGCTTCTGAGAAGCGTCTGAGAAGCGTGGGCGAGTCGCTGAACTGTATATAGGGACCACCTCAACTGACGACTTTTGACGCGGATGAGGTTTTCGGGGGCTCCGCGTTCATAAATAGGCTCGACCGAGCCTGGGAATGCGCATGCTTGTGCGGCGTGATGCCAAACTCCTGTCTCACACAGGTTCTCGCGAGACATCATTGTGCAGTTACGTAGCTGACCCCACCTCGGACCCCCTCGTCTAGCTCGAGACACCCAACCTCACTTCTACATCCACCCGCGAGCCACGCAGGCCTGCGTCGAATAAACTCCCGCGAACAAGAGCCCGGGTCGAGATACTGCGATTTCCGCCTCCACCATGTCCCGCAAAGGCGTCGGCATCGGGGCCTTTGACCGCTCGCGCGTCACGTCGGCGCACTACGCCTCGCACGGGTCCTCGCTGCGGGCGACTAACGCGCAGGCGCTCGAGACGCAGCTGTCCGTCTTCCGCTCGCTGCTGCAGCAGTTTGCGCAGACGCACGCCAAGGACATACGATCCGACCCGTCGTTCCGGGCGCAGTTCGCGCGCATGTGCACCGCCATCGGCGTGGACCCCCTCGCGAGCAGCAGCAACAGCGGGGGCTCAGCGGGCGGAGGGGGCGTGGGCTCGATATGGGCGCAGCTGCTGGGCAAGACGGTCAACGACTTCTACTTTGAGCTGGCGGTGCGCGTGGTCGAGGTGTGCGGCGCGACGAGGGGCGAGAACGGCGGGCTCATCGGCCTGCGCGAGGTGCGCGAGCGGCTGTCGCGGGCGCGCGGCGACCCCGAGGGCAACAACAGCGGCGGCGGCGGCGGCGGCGCGTCCGACATCTCCGAGGACGACGTGCGGCGCGCGGTCGAGACGCTGCGGCCGCTGGGGGGCAGCTACGGCATCGTGCGCGCCGGCCGCAAGGAGTACATCCGCAGCGTGCCGCGCGAGCTGAGCGGCGACCAGGCGGCCGTCGTCGAGGCCGCGCAGGTGCTGGGCTACGTGAGCGTGAGCATGCTGCGCGACAACCTGGGCTGGGAGCGCGCGCGATGCCGGACCGTCATCGACGACCTCGTGGCCGAGGGCATGCTGTGGGTGGACCAGCAGACGGGCGGCGAGTGGGAGTACTGGAGCCCGAGCTTCATGGTCGATACGGAGGGCGGCGTCGTGGAGGGGGAGTGAGGGCATAGGCGCGACTGGACAGCGAATCATGAATAACGACACCGAGTGGGCAGGCAAAGGGCAGGCGCCCGAGAGGAGAGACGAGCTATGCTCACGAGATGCTCTCCTCGAGCGATGGGGGCGGCGCCGCGCCATGACGCCCGTTGACTCAACATGCGGTCGTGCAGCTGGCTGCGGACCAAAGTCTCAATGGCAAGCCGCGCCTGATACTAGCGGCAAAGCTTCCACGCCTGTTTCTCCAGGAAAGGCCGTTACGATGGAACATGGGCGGCTTCTTGAAGACCAAGACGGCACAGTCGGATATCAACATCAAGACTCTCAATAGACCTATCTACCTCGGGGATGACATAAACACACATCCAAAGTAAAGCACAAACATATCCAGGCCAAAGATGTATACAGAACGTCGTCCCTGCCCAGTGACTCTTGCTACCCGTAGTGCCCAGCCGTCGGTCGCAAGCACTCGACGCACAGAGCTTCCCGAGTAGGAGCATATCACATGGGCGAATAATGTAGAATTCCCATTCCCCGGAAACTCTCATTTGCCCCCCGCCCCCCCCCGTATGTCGCTCTGCCAGGGCCGTCAACACTCCCCATGCCTGGCATGTTTCGATGTATGTACCTCTCCCGGTCGTCGCCCAACGCCCCAAGCCCTCGCCGCCGTCGGTGGCACACCGCCGTCTAGTAAGGAGGGTTCGGTCCCATGGGTCCCATGGGGGGAGGGGGGTAGTCCTCGGGTCGGCCCATGCCGCCGGTGCGGCTGTCGCGGCCGTCGCGGCCGTCGCCAAAGTGCTTCCGGCGCAGCGCTGCGAGGCGCTTCTTCTTGGTAACGGTGTTGATGTAGGTACCAATGATGAAGGAGACGAGGTTGAAGAACGGCACCCAGAGCTGGTCGGGGAGGAACTTCTGGGCGAAGGCGAGGCAGATGGGCGAGGTGACCCACGAGATGCGCATGACCCTCCAGAAGCCGACCTTGACGGTGGCGCGGACCTGGTGGTACGTTCGCGCGCCGGCGATGAGGGCCATGGCGATTAGGTAGATGCTGTTCTGGATCGGCGCAATCTAGAGGAAGGGCGCGGGTCAGATGCGAACTCGTCTCGGTGGGTGGGACGGGGGGGTCGGGCTGCAACGTACCATCAGGTTGCTGACGATGATCTGCATGATCTTGGCCCTGAGGCTGGTGCGGCCGCGGAAGACCTTTTGCAGGAGCCAGATGAGGAAGTGGCCCAGCGGCGCGCTGACGAGGGCGCCGTACGCGGCCATCTTGGGGACGCGCGAGGTGAAGTAGTGGCCGTGCTTGTTGCGGTCCTTGGCCAGCCACGAGGCAATGAGCTCCTGGGCACCGGCGAGGGAGCCGGCGGTGAGCATCTTTGTGCGCAGCGGGTTCGACTCGAGCTGCTTGATGTAGGCCTGTGTCGGTTCCGCGATGTCAGCCAGCCTGTCCATGCTTGCCGTGGAGGCCATCCATGCATCCAAACGCAGGACGCGACCGTGGCCCTCTCATCAACAACGTACCGCCAAGTAGCCCTTGGTGCCGGCATTCTGGAGGCCGCCGGTGAGGGCGGTGCCGACCCTCTCGGCGATGGGATGCTTGCCGCTGGTGCCGGGGATCTTGCCGCCCTCGGGGACGGCGCCCGACATGACGTTCTGCGCCGTCTTCTTGAGCGTGTCCCGCTCGAACTTGACCGACATGGTGGCGACGCTGGAGGCGGCGGCGGGGGAGGAATGCTGGGTTCTAGCTGGAACGGCTGCGCCAGAGATGGACGGAGACTGAGGTCAGCGGATGAAACAAGAGGAATCAGGTTGCAGAGGGGACGGATTGGGTGCGGTTGCGAGGCTGTCCCCTGCCATCATTCGGCCAATGGATTTGTTTACACCTCGGAACCACCCAAACGCGCCAGCCACGGAGGGACCGTTGCGGGCCCCTGGGACTCGGCCGTGTACGACGAGTACGAAGCTGGCTGCCCAATGGCCGCAGTGCGCAGGGTGGATGTGCGTCGCTCGCCAGCATTAAGACTCACCTCGGTCTGGCGGTTCTCCAACGTCGTGCCTTTGTCTTGTCGCGTCAACGGAAAGAGGGGAGAGGAGAAAAGGTTGGGCCGGAGACGGGGGGCGTCATGCCGCTGTAAAGAGGTCGCGATACTAGCGGCCAGATCATAATAACCTACAGGTACAACGTAGAGGCTGGGGATGGGTGGCGGCGGTGCTTGGTGATTGGCCGCGTGCCTGTTTTGTCCCGAGGTCCGTCTTCTCCAGAGCAACGACCCCTGTCTGCCCTGAGGTCACTGCACCGCGAGCTTGTGACGACGTTGGTGAAGATGATGCTGGCTCCTTGTCTGTCGGACTTCAGGACCTCCGCTGCACCATCTTGCCGCCCGTTTATCCCGCCGCATGGCAATCAGCTCCGACGAACTGCACTCGAACCTTCCAGCCGTCCAGTCCGTCCTTTCGTCTCAACCTGCGCCAAACGGGTTGGTCTCGACCACGAGCCGCCGTCTTGCTGGAGAGCACACATGTATCTAGAACCAGCGGAAAAGACATGATATGGAGCCCCGAGGCTCACTGCCATTCCAATTGAAGACGCACCATGTCGGGGTCTTGTCGAATGCAGCTGGGCGCGCGGTGACTGGCCATGATGCTGCATCGATCTGATCCATGTCCCCTCGTTGATGCTGCCCGATGGAGATAGCTGCGAGGCCCTCATCGAGCCTACAAGTTTGAGCTTCGGGACCGCACCTTCGGACATCCAGGCTTTCTGAATTGCCCGGTCTCGGGTTATATCTTCGGCCAAGCGGTCCGGTACGTCGGCGTGCAACGTCGCATGCTTCCAGTTGACGGTCGAGACGAGCTTGTACGCACACCAAGGCTGGCGACTCCACGAAGCTGAACACGCATTGGCTTCTCGTGGCTCCATGGCGCCGCCCTAGCTTTTCGATATGCCTTGGTACGTCGAGTTCACGGCCTGGCCTTGGGCGCTGGTGCAACTTTCACGTCGACGTGCTTAGCAATCAGGTGCCTGCTCAGGGGACACACGCCGAACTGCACAGAGCACGGGGGCACAAGGCTGCCTGCCTGAGGTGACAACTTCAGTCTCGAGTTTGCCCAGAGGTCAGGTGGTCACGCGTCGCCAGCTGGCAGAGCTGTCGTCAACCCACATCGCGCCCAAGCCTAGTGCAGCTGTTGACTTCATCCTTTCTTCTTCGCCTCAACGCACAGCTGGGCTGTGACTGCGGCTCCCTTCCCTTCTCCCCTCTTCCCGTTCCTCTGTGCCCGGTTTATGCATTCATTCGTCATCCAGTCATTCGTTCGCCTCTCAAACCAAGCCTATGTCCCTTCTAGTATTGGTACTTCGAACCCGCAGTCCGTTTCTTTTCGTCGCACCTCCAGCGTCCAGCAACTTTTCAGCCCCGTCCCTTTGATGTTGGAACTCGAAAGCTCCGTAAAACCCCTTCTGATGCAGCCCTGACTCGAGTCTTTCATTCTCGTTGCATTGGATCCCGCTTCTCCTGTCACCCACCTCTCCAGCCCTGTCCATCTCGGCCGTCATCGCCGGAACAACATGTCTTCTCGCGGAATCGCCAGCCCTCACAGGCGCTCCATCTTCGAGCCACAGTGTACGCATCTGACCATGACGCGCATCTACGACGCGGCACTTCTCTGCGCGGCATGCCACCAACCCGGCCCCAGTGGATGGGTCTACGCTTGCACACAAGACCGCGAGGACTTGATCGAGCATGCCATTTGTAGAGGAGAAATGGTACGAGAATGGCCATAAAAGTGCCCCAAGCATATCGAGAAGAGCTAACACGTCGCACGCAGGCCAGTTTCGATGTTCTGGGCGACCATCTGTCGAGTGAGCTCGTGATGAGAAAGGGTAGCCCAGCAGCGCGGGAGGACAAGCTCAGCTTCTTCCAAGAAACTACTCAGAGGCGAATGTCCAACTACCGGCCTGACCAGGTGGCAACCATCTTGCGCCAGCGCGAAAACGTACGTGCCCCCGTATACAGGCAGGCTCCTGGATCCGTAGCTCACCTAGCACAACAGGTTCATACAGCTATCCAGCTACAGCGACTCCGCAACGACAGCACCGAAATCATCAATACCCACCCTTTCTCAACCGGTTTCGAAGGCGCACCAGGCCCCTTTGACTTCAAGAAGCCTTGGGTTTGCGATGTTCGAGAGGAGTGCCAATACCGTGTCTGCCCTCGATGCCGTCCTGCCTCAGCGGACCGGGCGTTTCTCAGCTTGAATGCTGTTGCCAATGGTGAAGTTCCGCCAACAGCTGCCACTGGCTTCGGTTTTCACATCATGGGCGAGCGGCCCATCGTTGACGCCGATGTTCTCAAGAACTTGGGATCCCGCTCTGTTGAAACTGTGAGAAACCCCGGGTCAGCGTCTGGCAAGCTCACCCGACCATTGACGCTTTTGCAGCCGTCGGAGTCGTCGGAGCCCTCGCCGGTGACTACCACTGGCCGAGGTTCCTTCAGATCCCGCGAGAGCATCAAACAGCTTTTCTCGAGTTCCACGGCCGTGGCGCGAGTGGCCGACTCGGACTTCGACGACGTCGTCGTCGACGATGATGATGCGAGCTTGTCGCAAAAACAAGCCCCAGAGTCAGACACTCCTGGCTCGCTGAAGCACTCCCCCCGATGCGTTAATCTGAAAGCCTATGCTGACTCCAACAGTGACGCTGGCCTCGATCCGGTTTCTCGCCTACTGTGGACACCTCCGCCATCCCGCGGCCCTAACGACAATGATGCGCCTATGGACCGAGTCGCGACTATGGCTGCGGAACTCAGCATCGCCGAGGACATTCAGTGAGTCTCGGTTGTCAGAGGGGTGTCAACGTGTATAACTACCACTTGCTAACGTGAAATGGTCAAGTTCGACGTCGGCCTACCCGGAAGCCTCTGGCCTCAATTCTACGGCCGCTCAGGGATTGATCTCGGCCCCCCCTCACCATGAAATTCTCCATCCCGTGCAGCCGGCGCATCCTCAGGTCGTGGAGCCCGTGCCGGGCGTCATTCGAGGGCAAGCCAGTGAATCCGAGGGTCGAGAGACGACCGCACCCAGCCCACCACCACCGCACAAAACCTTGCCAGGCGACACGGGAAGGTTTACCGCTTCGCCGGTAAAGGTGGGCCATGGGGTGGCCGTGCTCGAGGAGAGCGTGGAGCTGGGGGTTCCGGATGTCATCACCCAGGTGTGAACAGTCTCCTGCAACTAGGGTCTGGTCACGGTGCAAGGCGGGATATTCCATGGATGGATCGTCATGTAGATGCGCTTGGACGGCGTTTGGTGGACGCTTGTGCGTGAAGAAGCCCGCACTACCTGTTCGGGAGAACTGCTCGTGCTTTGTATGTCATGCCACATCAATACAAGCAAACTCACTGCACGCATACACGGACTACGTTGTCTCATGCGAATAGCAAGTGTCTTACAGGCCTGCCTGCTTGCTACCGTCCTTCATACTCTCCAGCACCTTCCTCATCATCCGATCGCCCACGACCTTGGCCTCGGCGAAGCGCGGCTCGAAAAAGTCCTGGGTGCTGACGAAGCGCTTCTCCCACGTCTCGAAGTGGCCGAGGGTGACGCACTCGGCCCAGCCGCGCGCGGCAAAGGTGAACTCGAGGTCGTCGCTGCGGTACGTCTTGTCCTCGACGGCGGTGCGCAGGGCCTCATCGAGCAGCGCGGCGTTGCGGAACAGGTGCTCGGTGACGCCGAGGCGCAGGCGGAAGAGCGGCGTGCTGCAGAGCATGTGGTCGTAGGGGACGATGCCGAGGGCCGCCCAGCAGTCGACCATGGCGAGCAGCGAGAGGTGGTTGTTGGGCCGCGGCGGCGCGTCGGTGGGCGCGCCGAGCGAAAAGGACGAGAGGATGGACGGCTCGATGAGCGGGCGCGTGTCCCAGCTCGTCGCCGAGGGCGTCCCGAAGACGCCGTCGCGGGCGCGGTGGACGCGCTCGCGCAGGCCGTCGAGGTCGCCCTCGAGCATCAGCTTGTACAGGGCCGTGACGCTCGTGGCGTACTGGGCGACCTGCTTGCGCGCCTCGGGGTTGAGGATGGCGAGCCCCGCGTAGACGTGCCACTTCTGGCTGTAGATGCGCAGCATGATGTTGACCTTGACGTTCTCGATGCCGCCGACGTAGCGGCTCAGCTCCCACGGGAACTGGCGGTTGGCGTGCCACGCCTTGCCCATGGACAGGAACGCCGCGTGCGTCACGGCCTGCGTGTCGGCTGTGATGCGGTCGTGCTCCTGCGCCGTGAGGTACACGAACTTGGACCGCAGGCAGCCCAGCACCGCCTCGACCTTGCGCAGCGCCGCGTCGGCCGCGCGGTGCTGGATGAGCACGAGCGGCTGGCCGCGCGGGTCGACGCCGGGCCCGTGGAGCGAGTGGCACGACACGATGGACACGTCCGCGGGGAGGTGGGCCTCGAAGGCCTGGATCTCGGGCGACTTGCACGATGTCTGGCCGCCGACGATGGCGCCCATCTTGGTAGCTGGAACATCGAGACCGCGTTAACGCCGGGCGCATTGCGAAAGGCCAAGCATGGCTCCGCCAACGGACACAGGGGGGTTCATACATGGGCCATACTGGGCAATCACACGGTCTATGACGGCCGCCTCGACGCTGTAGATGATGTAGTCGCTGGCGCGGGATACCAGGTGGCCGTTGCGACAGATTTCCATGTTCTTCTAGAGCACCAGAGCTTCAGCATCCGATCACACGTGGAACGAGGCAGCGAACGGCAGGCAAACACGAGAGGTCGTACTTTTCCAGCATATTTCTCTTTGAGGCTATCGTAACTATCTTCCCTGTCACAGGCCAGGATTCTATGCACGGGCATTTACGGTCATCATTCCTGTCTTAAACCAAAGTCAGCGTCATGCTTCTAGTATAACGAGCAAAGAAGTGTTTAGAGGCAAGGTCGTCAGACAAAAGATAATTAAGGTAGCTAGCGTGTTCATCAGTGAGAGCAAGGGGCTGAGTCTGAGAGCCGGAACGGACCCCAGACGTCCCCGAGCAATACTCGAGCCAAATGCGCTCTAGTCATCATCGACAGGAAAGGGTTGAACAGAAAAGACGGTAGAAATATCGACTTACCATATCAAGGCTCGCCAGTGGCGACGGCACCAGTCACGGCATCGACTCACCTCCAGCCAGCGGCAGACAGCCTCTCGGCGTACATCTTGCCCATATCGCCCATGCCAATCAATCCGACGACGAAGTTTTCCATCCCGTCGGGGACGGCAGATGGTGAAGAAGCCATTGCGTCTGCTGCTTGATGGGAGCAGAAGCAGAGACCATGGATCACATCCTGGAGCCAAACTCCTCTGTAACCTGTCTCTCGTGCCCGAGCGTGGACGCTGTGGGAGAAAGCCGGTCGAGGATGGTGGGAGGTGGTGTCGTGGAAGAAGAGGAAAGAAAAAAAAGCTGCGGCGGGTCTTGCGAAGTAGGCTTTTGAGCTTGTGATTACATAATCATTGATTGTGGGACTTGCGATATGGGTATCACCTCCATCAGCTTATCCAGTTGTCCTAACAGCTCAACATTCGTGGAAATCTGCTCCAATTTTTACTCAAGCTTCGTGCAATGGATGCTATTTTTGCGATAGGCTCCAATGGATCCGGCCAGCTAGGCATCGGCCACAAGGAAGACGTCTCCGTGCCCAAGCAAGTCCAGTTTGAGCCAAATCCACCATCCTCGCCCATCGTCAAGGTTGCCGCCGGCGGGAACCATACGCTTCTTCTCACCCGGTCTGGCCAGCTCTACCGGAGCGGCGACCCGGCTAGCGGCGCGTGTGGGATAGCGTCTGAGCCAAGCGTGCCGTTGTTTCAGGAGGTTTGTCTCAGCAAAGACCCGGAGCGACAAACAGGACACATCGACTTGATAGCTGCAACCTGGGAAGCCTCCTTCGTTGTTGCGAGAGATCGCGACGGCAAGAGAACGAGACTGTTCAGCTTCGGATCGGGCACGAAGGGAGAACTGGGCTCTGGAGAGCTCATCGTGCGGACGCCGACAGCGACCCTGTTGAAAGACTTCCCCCCCGCTGGAACCGAAATTGTTGACTTGACCGCCTGTATGGGGCATGCCGTTGCTGTACTCAGCAACGGCGATGCATACGGTTGGGGCAATTGCCGGAAATCACAAATCGGAGATCCAGGAGCCGTAGTCTATTCACCTCGCAAGATCGACGGCATTGGTTTCAAGGTAGCTCGAGCGGTCTGCGCGAAAGAGTCTACATGTTTCTTCGGAGAGCCTGAAAGCGGAAGCATTCGTGTTTTGGGATCAGACAAGTGGGAGCTATCCTCCAAAGCCCCAGCAACTGCCCCCCCTTGGATCGACGTTGGAGCCAGCTGGGGCGACATCTACATCCTGCAGAAGGATGGCTACTTGCTGGGCTGGGGCCGGGATGACCACGGCCAGCTTCCGCCTCCAAATCTTCCCCGCCTCAAAAGGATCGCCGTTGGTAGCGAGCATGTCGTTGCGCTTTCAGCAGACGGCGAAGTCCTTGCGTGGGGATGGGGTGAGCACGGGAACTGCGGCCCGCAGGTTGAAGACAACGACGTCAAAGGCCGGTGGAATGTCATCGCGTCGCCAAAATTCATACCCCCAGGCTGTCAGATCGATCGCATAGGCGCGGGATGTGCTACCAGCTGGGTCTGCATCACGGGTGGCTGAACCGTGTTTTATTGAAGCCAAGAGCAAAAGCACGTCGTTTCCCACTCAATCGACAGCCTCAGTCGGGGAAGAGTGCCAGGCCCTTAACATCTGACAGCTTCTGGGTCGGTTCCAAATATGTCGACTCGGCTTGCGTATGTTCGGGACGTTCTGGGTCGGCCGTTTGCCTCTCCTCCACATGGCTCATATGCATGGCAGAATGATTCTGTTGCAGTTAGTGTGCGCTTCAAGGACAGGAAAATGCGCATAACACTCACAGGATCAGCGCTATGATCCCATTCCAATCTTGCGTCCTCATCGGCGTCTTCTTCCTCATCTCGAACGGGCTCCCAACCGTCGTCGTCCACGAACAAGCTCTCCGATCGCAAGGTGGGCGGGGGCGGCCTCTGCGACGGCCGCAAATCAAAAGCACCGATCCGCGAGGCGCTGGCTCTAGCAGCACTCAGGCGTGGCGTCGGGTTTGGTGGTGGCGGCCTTGAAGCTGCAGGCAGCATTGGCTGCGCTTCCGACTGAGGTTGCGGCTGCTGCGGCGCCTCGGATGGGGCGACGCTCGTTCTACGAGACGTCGCCTCCAGACGAGGTCCAGTGTTCTGCGCAGCGTTCTTGCGGCCTTTCCTGGTCTTTTGGTTCGGGTTGCTGCCGCGCTCGCCGACAGTCATTATGAGAAACTCGCACGAGATGGCATCGCTGGAGTAGGAGAGCTGAATGGGCCGGGCGGGTAGAGAGTATCGGGCTGACAGCGCATTGCCTGTGCTGCCGGCGTGTTGGATGATGGCGCGGAAATCTTTGACGGAAATGACAATGTGAAGCTTGTCTTCCACCTCAATGTCATCAAATTCATCTACCTCGACAGCGATGGATGTTTGCAACGGCTTCTTCAGAACAGCTAGTGTCGAATGGTCAGCGTTCCTGGCTAAGACAGACAAGTCGGCAGAGTTACCTACCGTCTTCGCTCACCGTCTTCTCACTGAAGCAGGTGAAGTTGACATGATCGCCATCCGTATTGATGTCGAGATACTCGATTCCTGGGCCAAAGTGGTCCATCAACTGCCGAAGCGTCCTGGACGATATCGTCCAGTGGTGCGGAGCATCCTGCCTGCTGAACTTGGCATGCACAGGGACAGCCACCTCGAAGGGCAAACGATGGGTCGACGTCAACCCGTTTCTGAATATAATTCGAGCGATGAAACGACTCTTGACGCCTTCTCCATCTTCGATAGCAACGTCACACCTCTCAATGAGCGTCTGCTTCTCTGCGTCCCTCTGGGTGTCGACGCTTGAACGACTCCTAAAGAGTGATATGAGGGCCTGGCTCACTGTTTAGCAGCCGGAAAAAAGCGTACTCTGCGGGAGGTCTGTACTTACCCGAATGTACAGGTTACAGTAGAATCTTTCGCGGAATTGCCCGCTGGCCTGGTACTGGTATCGGGAGAAGAATTTGTTGGTCGCAAATCTGAAGCTCGCGTACGCTGATTTGGAGTTGTTGAGGGTTGTGAGAACAAACTAAGTTGCGCTCAGAAATCGCGTTGAGAAAGTAGATCCAGACGGCGGTTTTACGTACGGATTCTTTTCGCGCCTCGAGAGAGACATCGTCGCTGAACTTGTTCAGGCAGATGAGGGCGTCGCGGAAGGCGGCGACGCCTTCTTCGCTCAGAGTAAACGTGAGCACGGCCATGCCGTGTATCCTGGCAGCTGGTCGAGGCCGCAGCGGCTCAATGCACGTGGCTCAACATGGCACTCGACGCGGTTGCTTGCTTGACCCGTGGGTGCGAATCCAACTTGAGAGGATCGTCGTCGGTCGCGATGCAGCGAGTGCAGCTACACAGTGCTAGTGGGACGTGGACAACTGTCCCGACTCCCGGTACATGCATAACCACCGCCGCTGACCGTTCATTAGTGCTCCATACCGACGCCCGAACGTGGAAGCTGAACAACTCAAAAGATCATATTAAGCTGCTGTAACAGCGAGTTCAAAGTCCTCTGTACAGGGGGGAAGGTTGCTTGTTGGCGCTCGCGCAGCTCTCAATCCTCCTAGCAAATGATACCCCATCATCCGTGTCATTTTGGCCATCCCACTCCCGCATCAAGGATCGCATTCAGGATGGCTGCTCATCGCCGCTTGAAGCAGGAAAACTTTCCCAGCGAAAACCTCCACGGCCCGCGTCGCATCCCGTGACGGTCAACATGGACACTGGTGCCGAAATGCCGGCCACCAATGCCTCTCGACCAAAAGAGACCCATGACTTGGCTGTCGGTGGTGTTGGTGTGTTGGTTGTTGGCTGATTGCTGACTACTAGCGGCACATCAGCAAAGACTCGTCAGTCTCAGAGGCCGCAAAGGCAGACTGCGTACGGACTACAGAACGCGGCGTGTTTTGCTTTGGTCAAAATGTTGTTGAAGTGAGGATGTCTGTTTCCTGGCACGAGACAAGCGCCTCCTGCCAGGTTATGCCAGGGCAGCTGCGTCGAGGCACACGATGACGTATCGGTTGGGGTGCAAAACGGCCATCTCCCTTCCGCAGATCCTGACGATCCTGCGCCGACAGCGGAATCATGGCTACTGGGCTGCTTGGCTGCCTCCCAATCCCCCGACAATGGGATTGTGGCCTGCCGCTTCCCAACTCCTCACGTGGCTCGACAACATGGTTCAAGCCCGCCGCAGCCTAAACAACAAGATGGACCCAATCACGGACCGCGCAACGGACGACATGTCACACCGACACGCTTGAGGCGCAGACGTGATACTTGGTCCAGTTTCAGTTCGAACCTGGTGTATTGCCTACCGATTCGCCACGCCTCCGAGAAACGCTGGAGAGCGTCAGTGAATCCTGCGCAAGGACGTCGCACAACCTCCAGCGGCTGAACGTTGCATGTCCTGCAGCCACCAGGCCGCCCGATCCCGGCCTGTCCCCGGCCCGGTCCAGTAGGAGATACCGAGCGTCGTTGCGTATCTGGTCTTGCGGCGACTGTCCTGGGCACATCGAACAAAACGAAGCCGAGTATCGACAAACGAAGTGGTCTCGTCTACATGAAACCACACATCGGCAGGTCGCAGTAGTGCCTCTCACCGGCCTCGGAAAGGAAAGCTTTCCCGTCCTTGTGCGTGGGAAAAGTAATGCGCATACATCGATGCCGAGAAGCACCCTGTTGCTCAGTACTCGCCTGGATGGGGACAGACGCCGTGAGATCTGGAGGGATGGTGTTGGACTCGCCCATCGGGGCCAGAAGCCGCGCATGGTGGCCACACACCTTTTCCAGTTACCTGTGAAGTATGGGCCATGAGGTTGGGAAAATCCAGAAAGGCGGTTGCTTCTCCCCAGGCTAACACCGAAGATCTCGGTCCTGCTCCGGCGTGGTTGGGTGTTCCTCAAGCTTGGCGCTGAGGGAGGGGCATCTGACCATCGATGTCTCGCAAAAGTTTGCTGGGAGGCTCCGTTGGCTGCGAGCGCGGGGAAGTCAGCACCCGCATTGGCTCCCCCCGAGGTCATCTTGAGATGCGGACTCTTGCGCTTCAACTCGACAAGGGTGGAGCCAACCCTTTTGCCGTCGACGTCCTTGCTAGTCGGCCCACTCATCGAGCAACTACCAGGGAGTCGATCACGGGAAGTCTTCTAGATTTCTCGCTGCACTTGGCTTGGCTAGCATGCCCGAGATGAGCCATCTTCACAGACCCGGGGCTCACGATTAGGCGCTTGTGACTCTCGTGGGGTTACTCTTACCCAACGAAGGCGTGGAACTCGTGGGGAATGATCTCAACCTGGGGACTCAACGGGAGCCTCTCCTCGTACACCCTCCGGGATGGATAGTGACCTTTGTTTTCAACGGGACCAGACATTCTTTCCTTTGTTGGCCCTGCTATGCCGCTGATTCTGGAAACGATCTACTCCAATACTTTCCATAATGAGTAGGTGTGGAGATGAAGCCCTGCGAGGCCTGAGCACGACCCAGACTTGCCAGACCACCCTGCAGCTTCAAGCCTACTGCTGCGGCACAGATAACGCCCATTGTTGTACATACATGCTAGACCACGGAGATCAGCTGCAGGCAACAAGTTGAACGCCATCTCACCATCACTCTATTTCGATCCACGGCTACACATCACCGAGGTCGGGCTATCTCGGCTTCGTACCTGCGCATGAATACGAAGTCACTCGCTCACACAAAGGTGAGTAGTGTTCGAGGTGCGGGTTCCTGTACGTGGTAGTTGGGATGGCAGCGTGTTGTTGATAACCGCCTCAGCCCTCATCAAGGCTCGGACGACTTTCTTGTTTGGGACGCTATCTTGCCTGAGAGACGGCAATGGAAACCAACCAGCTATGCCTTCGATCTGGCCAAGGGGCCATCCAAACGGCGTGCCCGGTGTCACACAAGCCTCAAGTCAGGTGTCATGCAAACAATTGCCGAAACAACCTGAACAGCGGATTCATGATCACGCCCCGTCTCGGCTAGCCGCATTGCGCCGCCAACGTCGGCCCAGAGAGCCAGGTACGACGACTACGTACTCGTACGTACGGAGGATTTGTACACAGGTATGCAAGCCATGTTGGTTCTGCTCGGTCGCCACTAGGCTCCGACCAAGCCATAAACGATAGGACGGGACAGGAGGCATCTGTCACCGCAAGGCGCGCTCTGGAGATTTCAGTAAATAACCTTGGGACAAACGAACATCATATGGCCCGCTGATCGAGAAATGCCAGCTCCGTCGGATCCCGGAGAGGTCCTAGCATCGCTCACAGCCTTGTCCTTGGCTTTTATGCGTTCGGCTGCATCGAGTCTCAGCCGCTGCCCGTGTCCGTTCACATTCATCCCGTGCTGGTATCATCCTTGCAGTCGTGTTTGCCAATACTTCTCGGTCCGTCCTCGTATCACCCACCGCGTTCATCGTCACGCTCCACACTGAGAGCATGCATGGTCCTGTCGGTGTAGAGCCAAGTCGCCGGGGGTATCATGTGGCTCGGGCTCGGGATCCACGGGATCCTTAGGAGCACATTCAACTTCAATGAGCTTTAGCGGAACGAGTTCAAAGGCAATATTCCGCTCAGTGCCGCGGGAGCCGACTAGCTTCGGCTTTCTGATCAAAGGCCCCGAAACTATTAAAGATTGATTTCCAACTTACCAACCAGGCCTTGCTCGCCGTTTCTCATGGCCACCTTTCAAGAATAGAAAGGATCTTGTCCCTCTTACAGCTGTACCATTTGCCCTTGCCCTATACTCTTGCTGCCAGACGGACTGAGACATACCGCGACGAATCGACAATGAAGACGCAACTCGTGCTCCTTGGAGCTCTTCAATATGGCCGCTCATTCGCGGAAAAGCCCAGTATGCCACAAGTCGACCTCGGCTACGAGTTCATGAGGCTCTCTTGTACAACGTAAGGCCGCCTTTGTCTGACTTCCTTTCTTTGCTTGCCGTCCGTTCCTCTCTTGTCGATATTCCGTGTACCGTTTATGAGGACACTAACAAGTCTAGGAAACGGGCAACACCTACACCTTCAGCAACATTCGCTATGCACAACCTCCACTAGGTGACCTACGCTTCGCTGCACCTGTTCCGCCAACCGGCCGCAACCCAGACGTGCAAAAGGGCAATGATACACGCATCTGCTCCCAGGCACAGCCGGCCTGGGGTGCCGCAAGCCATGGCTTCGGGATAGCATTCCTGCACGGCAACATATCGAGCTACAACTACACGAGTGAAAAAGAAAGAGTGAACAAGCTCAAGCCTCTCCAGCTAAAGTACGACATGAGGGACGAGTTCTCCGAGGACTGCTTGTTCCTCGACGTTGTTGTCCCTAAGAAGGTATTTGATCGCCGCAAGTCGGCTTCCTACGAAGGCGCCGCCGTCTTTGTCTGGCTACACGGCGGAGCCTTCATCTTTGGGCACAAGTCCGACCCGGACGACGGAGGCAACCCCGCGGGCCTCATCCACGAGAGCCAGTACGATGGTTCAGATGGCATCATCTTCGTCGCGCCAAACTATCGCGTCGGCGCCTTTGGCTGGCTCGCCGGTGCGTCTCTTGATGCCATCAACGGCACCGCAAACGCTGGCCTGCATGACCAGCGGCTCGCCCTCGACTGGGTCCAGAACAACATCCACCTCTTCGGCGGGGACCCCCAGAAGGTGACGCTCGGCGGGCTCTCTGCCGGCGGCGGCAGCGTCGTTCATCACATCACGGCATACGGCGGCACCAAGGGTCCTGCGCCCTTCCAAAGGGCATTCCTCAACTCGCCTGGTTATCTCATGCTTGAGTCCAACTTTGAGGTGGAGAACAGAACGCAGACGTTCCTTAGGCTCGCGAACGTCACCAGCCTCGCCGAGGCGCGCAAGCTTCCATCGGATGTTCTCAGGCGCGCCAACGGGGAGCATGTGCTCAGCTCCGATATTTCCCTCTACTATGGCCCTGCTGTCGACGGAGGCTACGTTCCTGCGCTTCCCGGTCCTTCCATCATGAGAGGCAACCTGAATAAGGCGTTCAATGGCAAGCCCATAGATCTGATCCTCAGCTATGCCGTCTACGAGGGCGGCGAGTACAACGCCCCTTGGGTCAACACCAACGCCGAGTTCGGCGCTCTCCTTCGCACCCTCTTTCCTTCCATCAGGGACGAGGCTGTTGATAGATTCATCAAGATGTACCCCGGCGACAATCCAGTTCGCACCATGAAGCTCATTCACGACATCGCCTTCGTGTGCAACAACAACTGGCTCACCCGTGCGTTTGGCAACAAGACTTACAACTACATGTACGACGTCTACCCCGGCTTTCACGGCTACGACGTGCCCTACACCTTCTACGGGAGCCCCGATAAATCGCTACTGGACCCGGCGTTGCCCGGGCCTGCCATCACTCTGCAGAGATACCTCACCAACTTTATCAAGACAGGTGATCCCAACGGCCAGGGCCTGCCGCCGTTTCCGCAGCAGGGCCGCAACGCGAGCATGAACGTCATGAGGAAGGACGGCTGGGTGACGGAGCGGGATGGCACCGTGAACCCCAACTGCGACTGGCTGCAGAAAGCCTTGTTTTTGTAGCGTGAGCGTCTGCTATCCTGTAGTATGCAGTGAGGCTGCACCAAGGAGGAAATATTGATGGTCCGGTCATGCAGTGAGGTTACACAGAGGGGGAGAGATCGATAGTCTGCACTGCTCAGTACCCCGTAGCTTGGCGGTCTATAAGATGGAGCATCCTTCATTCTGCTTGAACGCGATCCCACGGTTGACCCCGATCCCGCTGCTCGAGTCGTCCGACGTCTCTGCCAGTTCCGCAATACGATCAGGTGGCAACGACAGGTTGCGGCACACCCGGTCATAGCCCTCCTTAAAAAGGTCCGCCTTGGATAGGCAGGAAAACGTGGTCATGTCCGTCTCGTACTCGACAAACATGCTCGTTATGGCAGCCTGGTGTTTCGGATCGTCCACGGCAGCCCGGGCGGCAACGAGGCCGAAGGGAATCTGGCTCGCTCCAAACGGCCGGCGCCACTTGAGCCTCTCGGCGAGGGCGAGGATTTCCGTGCAAAACATGTCGGTTTCCTCGGCCATGAGGGCGTCGTACGGGTGAAGGGCCCGCAACAGTCCGTTGAGGGCCATGCTCATGGAAAGGATTAGACAGTATGCCGCGTAGTAGCGAGTCTGCAGGCGCACAAGGGGGGTGGGTAGTTGGTCGGGAGGAGCTGCACAGGCCGGCTCGATAATCTCTCGCAAGTGGTTCCGTAGCCCGGGGCTCTCGAGTCGTATCAGGCTGTATAACGTCTTCATCGCGGCGATGTTCTGCCTGGGGTGACGGAGGATCTCGGTCATCTGAGCAATGTTGTGGAGGTCCAGGCTTGTCGCGGCGACGCCGTCGAGGCTGTAGGCGGGGGAGGTCGGCCTGTGCGCCTCGGCCAGCGTAGACAGCCACGGCTCCAGCTGAATCGCGGGATTGCATATGCTCTCGAAGAGCTGTATCGCGTTGTCAACGGTCTTGGGCTTCCCTTCCCGTGACTGGGAGGGGTCTTGATTCATACCACACACACGCTCAGTGTGACGAGCAGAGTAGAGTTGAAACCTGCCCGCCAGTTCCGAGACACTATTACGCTGAGTAAATGAGCCACTGCCTCCCCGTGCTTGGGAAACGAATTCTCGTCCGGGCCTATCCAGTCCTACACGACTGTGAGCACCGACCGGGGTACGGAGGGCTCACGTTGGGGTGTGGCTTACCTGGCAGAGCATGATGAGGTAGATGGCGCACAGGGTCTGCTCCGAGTAGGCCGTGGCAGGGTCCTGCAGGGTCTTCTGCACCGAGTTCAGGGCGCGGACGTACTTGCTGAGGGTCTCGAGGGACACGCGCCCCATGTGGACGGATCGGAACGCGCTGGCGAGAGCGTCGGCGGAGGCGTCCAGCGCCGCGTGCCTCCCCAGATGCTGCGGGATGTCCCTGATGAAGGTGCCATAGCAGAACAGGTCGTACCTGGGGTCAGTGATGTCCAGGACGGAGATGAAGGCGCCGGCGGTGAGGGTGACGGCGTTGGTCAGGGGCCGCGAGGGGGCGCCAGTGCTCACGGCCTTGTTGGACCTGGACAGGGCAGCCGCGGATCGTCGAACGAGCAGCGCGTCGGCCGCCTGTAGATTCGACGTTTCGTCCTTGAACTTGTACCGCTGCCGGCCGCATCCCACGCAGGGGATCCTGAGGCGGGCGCAGCGGGAGCACGCGGGCCTGGCCTGGTCGCACTGGGACGAAGCATCAGACGCCGCGCATTGGGTCGCCAGGAGGACACACGATACGCACCTTTTTCTTTTGCTTGTGGCAAGCCTCACATCCGCGGTACGAGGGGACGCCGGGCATTCTCGCGGCACATGCGTGCGCGGCCTGGCAAGGGTGGGAGGGACTCCAGCAATTGGTTGGCGCTGTGGCGGGTTCGTGATGCGGGCGACAGTGGTAGGATAGGGCGCGGGGTGTGGTTGATTTACAGTTGAGGTTAGCACCAGACAAGCGCGAGAGCCGCGCCGAGAGACGACGGCGTTGTCCGGGGTCTTTTATAGGTGATGTTGCGACTCTGGAGAGCAACGATGAAGAGCAGTGAATAGGCTCGGAGCAGCTCCGGCCAACGCCCGCGCCTGGGCAGGACGGCGGCCATTTAAGATTCCCAAGCCGCTCAGGATGCGAATTGCGAGTTCCAGCATGGAGTACAAAGTACCGGACGACCTCATGGCGAATGTCTTACCCGATCGGCTAGCTCGACTCGTTCCCATCAGCCAGCCCCAGCCTTGCGTAGCCTCAGCACTGCCAACATCCACAACTTACTCGTACATTGTCCGGGGTACGTACGGAGTTCTCCGTACCAAACACGAAGTGCTCGTAGCATCGATGGTGCCATTCGTCAGTGTCTAGGATCGGGGCCGTGCTCCGTCCAGAGTCCGTAGCATCGAGATGGTATCACGGCGGGGCACCAGCGCCCAGACTTGACGCCCGGGGACGACTTGCCTCTGCGCATACGAGCGGTGATGACGGCGTTACATTGGGTAAGGCCTCGTCGGCCGCTATTTCACCTGCTTGTTCGGACTCAGTTGTCTCGCGAGTTGCAGCAGAGTCCCAGGGTGCGCTGCAGTCCCCTGTAGACCCCTGCGGTCCTGCAGGTGCCCCAGGCTCCCCCACAGCGGGTCGCGGTCACGCCTCCAGCGGCGCATAGGACCAATCTGGACATAGCGTCGTCGCTTATCGATAACCCGCGTCGTTTTCCCACTTGCCACCTTCCCGCGGTCTTGGCCCAACTGTCACCCCGTTCCTGATAGGTAGGCTCACCACCAACTTGCGTCACTACTGCGGCTGGCGATCCATTCATCCATCCATCTGCCGCCATAGTGTGATGCGTCCGGCGTCCGGCGTCCGGCGCCGCGTCTTAGCTTTCAAGGCAAAAGTCGTTGTAGCTTGTACTTCTGTGCCTCTCGGTCGAGTGAATTGAGCATCTGCAACTACGGGCTATATCCTGCCTTGTCCAGCACCTCCGTTTGTGCCTTCCAAGAGCGTCTCACGAGTCTGTTCCCATGACTGGCGGTGGCATCCCAGATACCAGCGAGAAGATGCTGTGAATCCACGTTCAATGCGACAAGTTCTTCGTCCAAGGCGTCTTGTTATCAGCGCTGAACGCAGAAGCGCTGGACGAGATCCCGTCCGGCGCCCTGCGCGATGCCATTTCATCCTTGGCAACAAGCTGACAAGTGCCATTGGAGAAATAAAGCACAACGGAGAATGCAGGCTGCACGCAAAGCAGCATGACCTGGGCAAGAAAAGTCACGAGGTGTCCAGATCATGAACCGGGCACTTACATCCTTTCCTTAACTTGGGCACAGTGCCTGTCGATTTCATCCTGTCGAGTTCATCCCAGGCCCCCCACAACCCCCAGAGTCCCTTGCTCTCCAGGGTCCACTTTGTCGAGAGTCTGCCTCGCCTGGTCTGGTGATGATGCGTGCATCAGAGTTGGACGGACCACTGTTGGGCCTGGGGCAGGGGCCGGAAACAGCGAGCAGTTTGCTCTGAGCATTGACAGACAGGGATAGCCCAGTCGTGCCAGGTATGAGTACGATTAGTAGAACGAAGTCCAAGCATGCATGTTAGGTGCGGAGGGGCAGAGCCGCAGTTGAGCGAATGAGTTGAAGCGGGTGCTAGCGACATGGTGGTACGTATGTGTGCATCGCATCGTCGCAGTAGGAGCATTGTTCAGTGGCTTGCTGCAAAGATGTCCGTCGGGACTTTGGTGTGAAAACGATACTCGTGTCTGGGCATCCAGGATTGCTAGCACCCTGCGGCAACTAGTAGTGCCCATCACGGCTAGCATTGGACCAGAGCGGCAAATCTGCATGCGGAGATGCTATTGGCGCAAAGCAGCTTCGTCCGTGGAGTCTGAAAACCAACAACCTCAGGGGCGAGGTTGGAGCGTCGAGTAGGGAGATGAACTAGGATAGCTGCTAGGACACGTCAAAGCCTCAAACGCAACCACCAACCCAACTATGCTGGCCGGTAGCCAAGACGGGGCAAGCTCCAGGGATCGGGGTCTATCCAAATGCCAGGAGCTAAGGGCGTCCAATCCACGTTGGTGCAAGGAGTCTCCTCGGCCCTGATCCCGCATGAAGGCTGAGTGTCCGGGTTAGCTGTCCCGAGGCGTAGGAGCAGTGGGTCAATACATGGGAATGATAACTGACGGAAGAAAGGCTCCTCGCGGGATTATACCGCTTTTCCGGATGCCGACACGCCTTATTTGGAACTGATCACCGAAACGAGAGCGGGTCTATAATCGTGTCTTGGAGCGGGCAAATTCTCGCCTTGCAGCCTTGCGCATAGTGACATGGGGCCTCGCGTAAACACAACCACTCAACACGCCGAAGACTTCTTATCAGGTTGGGAGGAGCAGTACTCGTAGTCGACCAACGGCGAAAAAGAACAACCCTGGGCCTTGGCTGAGAATGGAACGCGCCGGGTGTCCAAGATGATATGACGGCATTCACTGGTTGTCGGGCAGATCCGGACATGTTGAACGGCGCGTCTGCGAGATCCAGCAGCTATTGCATCATCAACATCCTCAGTCTTCTGCGTACCCCTGCGTGGAGCAGGATATTTGTCACGTCTCGCTTATGGCCGGCGCTGAATGGTGAGGTTTCGGTCCGAGAACCAGAGTGTCGGGTCCGGGAGGGCGGGCGAGGCTGGAACCGACATGTCGCTGCCTTTTTACTTTTTGTCGATGCAGGTGATGAGTCGTCAGCACGCGACCAACCGAGTCCGTTCTTTAGCTCGCCAGAGGACTACGGCGGCCTCATCTCATCTCAATGGCGGATGCGTCCGCAGAGCGCCGCAGAGCGCCCCCCATTCGCAGGCACGAGTAGTATTTCCGAAAGTCCTCGGGCGATGGCTTCAAGGCCTTCCAAGGTCTGAGACGCTGGGTTTTTGTCGCGTGCAGGGCTGCCCTTCAGGCTTCATCACACGGATCACATTACGCCCCATGCCTCTCCATGGATCCCGCCTCCGCGAGTTAACACGCTCGGCAGAGCGGCCCGGCAGAGCGGCCAGCGTCCTCTGCTGCGACAGGCTGTCCTAGGCGAGGAGTCGAGGCCAACAGCGCCCGGTGTCTGTGCGGCTCGTCCGTGACCGTTTTCAGGGGTGCATTCAGGACGCAGGCCGGAAGGAGGAAAAAGAAAGCAGACAATAAATGAAGCTCGAAGCCGAGGTACACGTACTCGACCTAGCTGTGCTCGCAGGAGTAAGTTGAATGCCGACGCGCACAGCATCTTAGTCTGTGTGCTGTGCGACCCAAGATGCAGTGACTGTTTGTACTTCGTAGATCCCGAGCCCACGGAGAAGCAGATTACTGCACCGCGGTAGAGTGTCTGCGAAGACCGGGCGCGGGCTGCATGGACGAAGATGCATGTACTCGTCGACGGAGTTGCCGGCGTCGACACACGCCCCGGCGCGCTGGATGGGAGCTCCAGGAGTGAAAAGATGCCTGCTCGAGGGTCCAACAGCTCGCCACGGTTACACGAGTGCGACGCTGTCAGCCGTGGAGAAGATCACCAAGTGGGCTGGTCGATGGCGGAACCGAAATCGTGGCCGGCGCCGATTGCAATGGAGCCCACAGTGTGCAGTCGTGGGACGTCCACGTACCTATCCACCCCATCGTGATGCCTTCCAAGGGACCACACTGACAGCGCACGTTGGGAACAGCATGCTCATTCTATAGTGAGTTTATCGCTGGGTTCTTGCACCGGTGATTGACGCCTGATTGGGGTTTTGGAAGATTCAATTAACGGCTACTTAGACACCATTTCCTCCCAAGTTGCCGGCGCAGGTATCAGTTTGCGCAAGGAAAAACCACATCCCGTAAAGTGAACCACAATAAATAAACCCCTAACGTCCTTTGCGCACCTGTACAAGGATCCATCCATCTTGAGCAAGTGAAAAATTCTGTATAATCCGGAACGCCTGCAACATCCACTCCCTGGCTTCGCCCGCCAGGAATCATATCTCCTCGATACCGTCCGTCGTGGTATATAACTTGCCCTGAGCCCCCTGGCCTGTCGTCGAGTGACAGCCCGGTACAAAGCGATGGTCCTTCATGGGTGTAGTACCATGGCCAGTGGCGTGAAAAGAATGCAGCGGCATCGCTGCTACCGGTTATGTCAGTCCGGCATGTTGTCGTCTTCGAGCCCCGATCCCCCCAGTGTCTCCCCAACGCCAACCCCGCAACTCCCTAGGCACTCTGGTCGTGGTCCTACATGACCGAAGATGCTAGAAGGCGTGTTTCCACATCGTCCATGCCCATGCCATCCATGCGCGGCCCTTCCATACCCTGAAGTCGGCCCTCTATTGCCTGGAAGCGGGGCTCGTAGCCGCCCGCGCGAGCCTCGAGGTTCCCCATGCGCTTTTCGATGTTATCCAGCCGCTGCTCGATGCGCATCAAGCCCTGCGCCATGTCGTGGCTCAAGCGATCCAGCTTGTTGGTAAAGGACCGGATGGTGGTTGCGAGGGGTGCATTCTCCTGGCCAGGCGTTGCCGAGGGCACGCGCGGCTCGTGGTTATGGCGCGGCTCCTGTAGCGCAAAGCGCCACTGATTCCCGAGCTGGACCTCGCAAACAGCCTTTGCGCGGAAGGGGCAGTCGATCTTGCGCGTGGACGGATTGCGCTTCTTGGCGGTGCTGTTATACTTGACGCCGCCGCGGTCGCAGACGAGGTCGTAGCGGGTAGGTTTTCCGTCGCGGTAGTTGGAGGCGCGCAGCTTGACGATGCCGTATCCTTGGTCCTTTGCGACGCGCTGGACCGAGGCCATCAGGTCTTCAAAGGACCGGAAGATGCCCTCGGGCGGCGGGAGCAGGGCAGGTGGTGGCGTGTTCGGCATCGCGACGGACGGATTACGGATTCGGCGACAACGGCGTGATCTGTGCAGAAAGAGAGGGACGAGGAGAGGGCTGCGGTTGGAGGAAAGTGTACAGAGACCAGGAGTCTCCTCCGATATATAAATCCAAAGGGCAGGCCGACGGGAGGAGATGCCGCGTCTGGCGATAGCTGTTGGTCCTGGTCCGTTACACCGTAGGGGTGAGGCTGGGCTGTAAGGATTTTCCAATCCGCACTGTTGACAAGTTAAGGTTTGGTGTTGATCCGGTCCGAGCAGTTTTGACCAATTAGGAGGCGCTCTGCGGTAGGAGACGGGAAATAGACGCTAGCGCGGCTCGAGGCTGTGGGCTGTTTCCTCAATCGCCCGTGGCAGGGGTACCAAGGATAATACCCGTACGAAGCAGGCCTGCCTGGCCGCAGTGTAAAAGAAAGGACCGTGGGTGTTGCAAAGCCAAAGCCCCGTGTTGGTTCACATGCCTTACTGTCCGCATATTCTGTCTGGACAGAGATAGCATGGTGCTTGCCCCCTTCAGACAGAGAGCGGCAAGGCCGCTCGCAAGCAACGTAAGGTTTGTCAGTGCACGTGATGCGCTCGCGACTGGCACCGACAGCGATAATGTTCCCCCGTGACCAGCGGACTGCGTTCAATTGCCCTTTCTCTCGCATTCCTGCTGCTCTGAAACCGGGCAACGGTATGCTGCACCAGGTGCCGTGCCGTGCATGAACTTGACACCTACTCGTAACATCGAGGAGGCGTTGATGAGCACGCACTCCCTGTCATCGACCTGCAGTACGAGTAGGCGCGGTTGCACTACCTACTGCCGTGCCCCACGTACTCGCAAACGCCCCTGTCCAACTCAGCGTCGGAACCATTCCAACCCATCACTCGTGATCCGGCTCTGCGCGAAGCACCACTTGCACGTCGACTGCCACAGGGTAGTGAGCGAGACTGATTGATCGCTGCTGCAGCGAGGGCCTTCGAAGAGGCGGCGGCTTTACTCTCGCCCCCATGGACAGCAAACCCACCGCGACGGCCGACGCGGCCCCAGGCGGCCCACAGGCCGTGGAGGAGGTCCAGATACAGGAGGCAATGAAGCGGCTCAAGCTCCTGCATATCAAAGTACGTTCCGGTCTTTGCCGCCCCCAGCTATACCTCAGGGGCCGTCAACTAACTTGGCTGTTCCCTCCAGGAGCGACTCCTACGAGACACGATTCCCAGGATGATCGAGCCGCTGGTCAAGAAACACCCCTCCCGTGGGTAGTCTCCGCCGCCTTCGCAGCTGGACACAATGTGCTGACCGTGAAACTCGTGCAGCCGACGTCATGTTCAATGCCTTTATGAAAGCCGTCACCGAAGCTCAGGCCGAGGTCAGCGAGTTTACCGAGCTCATGAGGGACGAGACGACCAAGCAGGTGTTTGCTCAGGCCGACAAGAGCCGGGAGGAGAATCCATTTGGCATCAAGCCCTGGAGGCACATGGACCACCCGAACTGGTTCAACATGGATAAGGACTGAACTGGCTCGACAAATGTATACTAGCATTCTTATAATGCTTTGGATTATGACGCGGCAATGAATGAAACGATAATACCATCATGCTGGGCATCAAGGAATCTCGAACCGCGTCTCGTGGTAGACTACCCTGCATTGAGTCGAGAACGGCATGCCTCTCATTCGGACTATGCTAGGCACTTGATAGATGCTGCCAGCTGCTACAGAAATGGCATCATAATCGGATACGACGTTGAGATTTATAGCCACAACATTGAGTCCCAGGTTATGGCTCTGAGCCAGGCAGGTTATTTGTTGACGCAAGACGCATCCTTCCAAAAGTCTAGACAGTTATGACTTTGTTCCAGCAGAAAGCACATACAGAACTCATTGCGGGCTTTCATCTCTCACACAGTGAACCTGAATCCATATCTCGCAGTTCCCTGCACTCGAGGACAATGGCTCCACGACTTTCGCGACTCCACCATCAAATTGGTCTCACGAGTTTGAAGCGTTGTCATCACGTGACTCATCGGTGGACTACAATCCGCCTTTACCCCGCTCTGATTCGTCGGCTTAGCGGGCACAATCCGTCCTTCCACCCACACAAATTTTCCCCAAATCTCGAAATTCCTCATTCTTGGTGAGATCCTCATCGCACACTCCCAGCACGATCAGCAATCATGGTGTCCCAACGAGTTACCTACCGCCGCCGCAACCCGTGAGTGCCCTCCCGGATACACTGTCGGTTCAACTGAAGCGCAATTGTACTGCGTTTCTTGCGACGGCACGGACTGACTGGATTCCGCACAGCTACAACACTCGATCCAACCGGACCCGAGTCATCAAGACTCCCGGTGGCGAGCTGCGACTGTTGCACATCAAGAAGCGCGGCACCGTTCCCAAGTGCGGCGACTGCGGCTCCAAGCTCTCTGGCGTAAGTGGCCCTCGACTCGATACCGGCAATAGCAATGGCAATTCGCGGCAGGACGAGGGACAGCGATGAATCGACAGGCTGTGCCCTGTGATGGCCGACGACGGGGACCCGAATCGACATGAAGGCTCTGCGTCTACACTGAAACCACGGCCGGCGTGCTGCGAGGATGAACTGCCGCGAACTGCCACCACGGAGTGTCATGAACAGCGCAGAGTGCAGAGGGACTGACAGCTTTCTCCATCTAGATCCCTGCCCTCCGCCCCCGAGAGTACGCCCAGATCTCCAAGCCCCAGAAGACCGTCCAGCGAGCCTACGGCGGTTCGAGATGCGGTGGCTGCGTTCGTGATCGTATCGTCCGCGCCTTCCTCATCGAGGAGCAGAAGATCGTCAAGAAGGTGCTGAAGGAGCAGGAGCAGAGCCAGAAGAAGAAATAAGCATATTTCGACGACGGGGTGGGCTTTCTGCGCGGTATGGCAAGGAACTTTTGAGGGGACTGGTTCATTGCTTTGGTGTTCATTAGGGCAAAAGGGACTGCATGATACATCCGGGGACTGGCCGGAGGCCTGTCTTCTGCTGTCTTTAAGACTGCAACCTCCTCTTGGTGGTTTGAAATGTGACGAAACATCAAGCTGGCACGAATCTGTTTGGTCATATGTGAAGTGGCGGGCCGGGCGTGGTGAGTCTGCCAGGCTGGAACGTAGAAGTCGGCGGTTATCCATGGCTTGTAGCCAGGCTTGCCAGGTTGAATGCAACGGTGGCGATTCCCTAGTATGCATCACGACTAAAGTGCCACAGTGCCTCTGGGTCTGTCCACGAGCATAACGACTATAGACTGGCGTTGTGGCTTGGCTGAAAGCGTAGCATTCTAGTGTACTAGCCATGACGTGTGGACTCTGGAGAACGTTCTTGTCGCCCCAAATTTTGGCCTACCACCTTTGGATTTCCATCCTCCAACCACCGCCTACGACCAATTGTCTACTTCGCAATGCGCACTCGACAACAGCGCATGACTCTATTATTATAATGCACTGCTTCACACGACAGTGCAGTGGCCTGCGCGGCCTGCGCGCCGCCGTGCGCAGCGATGCCGCACTGTTACGGCGGCCAGCGCCCTCTGCCTTCACACGACGGCCGTCCCTGCCATCACGACTCAGCTGCCCGTCTAGATGCCACCCTCGACTGATACACACGACGACACCAGCCTGGCGATCACGGAAGGAAGCGCCGCGAGAGCCCCAGCCGACCGACCTCAACGAGCTGAACGTCCTGGGAAACGTGCCTGCGCCGTCGACGTCTGTGGACGTGTGCATGTACGATGGCTTCGGGCTGAACAGCGGCGTCACGATTTCGGACGGGAATGGGGCGCTGCTCGTCAACGGAGAAGCCTTTGCGTGGCGGCCGTGGGAGGCGAAGGGGACGATGGAGCTGGTCAACAGGAAGGGCCAATTTGAGCTCCCGGCGGAGGCATTCGGGCTGTTCGACCTGCTCTGGCCACGACCAGGTATGCTTGCGTCCTTTCTTGTTGCCCTCGGATGATTGGCCCATCGCGCCTTGCTGGCGACGGGGGTCTCGGGCGGCAAGTTGCCGTTGCCTTGCGCAGGAGTAGCTAACGCGGCGCTGTGGCAGACTTGCTGGTCATCGGCGTGGGCAAGCACAACCTGCCGCTAAGTCCGGAGACGAGGCGGCACATTTCGGGGCTGGGTCTGCGGGTGGAGGTTCTGGACACGAGGAACGCGGCGGCACAGTTCAACCTCCTGGCGACGGAGCGCGGTGTTTCCGACGTGGCGGCGGCGTTGATACCCATCGGCTGGAAGGAGGGCGTCGGGGCTGCATGATGAGGTGGACGGGCGGTCCTGGAGAGCCGTTGGCTGTACATCCAAGGCATGGCTGGGATGGAATTGGATGGTAAAACCGGACAACCGGAAGAGGCGGCTGCGAGACGGCTGAACAATGCACCCAGCACTTTGGTGGTGATGATCCGTCATGGACATGGGATGGGTGGCCTGTCTGCTCTGTGTTGATGAACTGTCGCGTCGAGCTCACTCCGGTCAAGAATGGTCTGCTATCAAACCCAAGTGCCACTCCTTGATGCCACCCTGGTATATCTCCAGCACGGGGAATGCATGTCGGTCGTCTTGTCCAGCTCTACCCAGCTTGCCAGCCCCGTATGTCACCGGTCTAGGGTAGGCGTGCTACCTGCCGTCGCGGCCCGACGTGCACGATGCGGCTCCGACACGCGTAGATGGACGGCAACTCCTCGTACTCGCACACACCCTTGACGCCAACCCAACGGGCCCCTCCCTCCTCGTGGCGGCGCTGCACAATGACGATTGGTCGGTCCAGACTGCTCCAGGCCGGCAGCCGTTGATACTCGATTCATTCTCGAGAAGCTCCTCCCGCAACCGCCTCTACGCGCATCTCGCGTCGCACCTGTGGAACGCAATAAAACGCCCTTTCCGAGGCACCACGACAGCGACACGACACCGCAGCCTCGCAGGCTCACTCTCATTCGATAGCGGCGCACCCTCATCGCCGCCCGCGCTGGCCAGGTCAGAGTCTCGGCCACGCGTGTCGGCCGCAGCCGTGCTACGTCGACCGGCTCCATTGACCTCCCTTGCCCGATTGCGCAATCTCGCTGCGTCTGCCCGTTGATACCCAACTCGTCTCCCCGGCAGCCCTCCATCGGCAGGGACGGGGTGGTCTATCAGCCAGCGTCGTGTGAGAGGCCGTGTCGGCTGCTGCGGACCGGGCAAACCGCCGCCAGACGCCCTCTCATACTGCGCTCAAGTCCCGCTGCTGCCCGAGTGAGCGCCGTTATACTGCCAGCGCGACTCGGCTTGTTATCCCTTCACATCTCTGGTTATATGGAGAGCCTGGCTCTCCCGAGGGATCGCAGGCATGGCAGGTGCTCGTGACTCACCAGGCATCATCTGCACCGACGCCCACACCACCGACCCTCCTCTCCTCAAGGACAACTCCGAGTTCAAGACCTACAAGACCAGCCGCTTTGAGTATCCCGACATACGCGTCTTCTTTCGACAGCATGCCAAAGCGAGGGAACTGCCCGCCCCGCTGCCTCTGTTGGTGTGCATACCCGGCCTCGGGGGCTCCGTCGCCCAGTTCCATCCGCTCTTGAGCAGCCTCGTCGACCTGGCGCCGTGCTTGGCCATCGACTACCCTGGCGGCGGCCGGTCCCGGTATGCGGTAACGGCATGGGACGCGTACAGCCCCGAGGCGCTGCTGGAACTGCTGGAGACCGTCGTGGAGGACCACCGGGACGCGGACGCAGGCCAGAGCGTGGTTCTCATCGGCCATAGCATGGGAACGGCCCTGGCGGCTCGGCTCGCGAGCAAAAGGCCTCCTCACACGACCCAGCTTGCAGACCATGTCGTCGGTCTCGTCGCAATCTGCCCCACGTCCGGGCCGTTGGGCGAGTCGACATCCACTCTCCTCCGACGACTCCTATGGATTCCCGGTTGGATATTTGCCCTGTGGCGTGCCTGGGATGGCATGGGAGGGCTGCAGAGCCCGAGCGTTGCTCGATTCGTCGGTGAGGGCGCGGAGCCGGCGTTGAGGCTTCTGCAGTATCGCTTCATCCAGCAGAGCCGCACGCCGGTGTGGAGGCGCATGGCGTACGGTGCTCTCCCGGTATACCAAGATGGGAAGCCCATCGGAGGTATCCCCGGGCTGGACACGTGGGCCGGCCTGGATATTCCGGTATACCTCATCGCTGGCGAAAAGGACCACTTGACGCCCCCGATGGAGGTGGACAAAATTGTCCAAGCGATGGGCTTGGCTACCAACGGCGCAGGCGCAGAGGCTATCGAGCAGCCCGAGCCCCAGAGTGCCGAGGCTGCAGCACCGGTCAGCCTATCACTGAAGCCGCAGGACCACCTCCCTGATGGCTCAGATTTCCTGAAGAATGGAGATCTCGATGCGAAGAGTGTTGATCAAGCAGACATGCTCGATGACCCGCACGATGACCCATCGACGCCCCTCGAGTCTGAATCCCCATTGTTGATGGGGCCGCCAGCGCCTCTCCCGTCCCAGCCGCGGCATCCTCCCAAGGTGGTCCAGTCCATCGTCATTCCCGCGCCGGCAAACCACGCCCTGCTCTACATGCCGTGCTCTGCCAGGGCCCTCGCCGGCCTGATATCTGACTTCCTCGCGGCGAACATCACGGGCAGGCTTTCTCTCGCCTGGCAGCTACAGTATCTCTCGCGCGAGGGCAAGTGGGACGTGAAGAACCTCATCAAGTGGAAGTCCGTCGCGCCAGTCTCGGGGCTCATCGGACCCCCGGGCAGGCCAATCTTCCGCGCCATGAAGACGCTGCGTGAGGCCGACGATGTGCACTGCCCCACGGCCTTTGTGGAGCAATGGGGCGCGGTCGTCAGGGACGTCATCGACATCTCTAAGGACCAGCCCGTGTACGACCCCCGGGGACTGGAGCGCGGCGGCGTGCACTACCACAAGTTCCCCACCGTCTCCAAGGTGCCCCCGCACGCGCTCGAGGTCGAGGCATTCATCGACCTCGTCGACAAGCTGCGCGATGCCCAGGAGGAGCGGGCCGTGGCGGAGGCGTGGGACGACGCCGAGAAATGCGTCGTCGGCGTGCACTGCCACTACGGCTTCAACCGCACGGGCTACTTTATCGTGTGCTACCTCGTCGAGCGGTGCGGCTTCGCGCTGTCGGACGCCATCGAGGCGTTTGCCAGGGCGAGGCCCAACGGCATACGCCATTCACACTTTTTGGACCGGCTGTATGTGCGGTACAACATCGACGAGGCACGGTAGAAGTCACGGGGGCAGCGAACATGGCAGGACAGGTGTGGCAGGGGCCCATCGGCTGCTTGAGGGGAAGGCAACCGAGTTGCTGGATGGGCGACACGATCCTGGGAGCATACAAAATCGGCAGGGCGTTCAGACCGGATAGGGTCATAGACGGCGCAGTCGGACTGGTCAACTGGGCAATCGGCGGATATCGGAAATCGGCTTCTTTCTTTCTAGCATGCCATGCTTTCTCTGTATTGTTCGAGGGTATTCTTAGCTCAGCTATTCTATTCGAGTCTCCCTCTGAAAATGCAGCGCTACGCCTCGAGTCTCGTTCTACGAATGTCGTATGCTTGTGTCGTATGCTCGTATCTAAAAAAACATCTGCGCCATTCTAAATGCAACAAGAGCAATGCCATCACTCTATCAGAGCCTCATGCGCTCTCCATGATGTGATACTCACTCCCCCACTCCACAACCGTGCTCTCGTCAATCGCCTGCAGGCTGAGCTTGCCCATCTTGTCCTTTAGCTCCTCGGTGATTTCGTCGACGTCGACATCGAGGTAGTGGCTCAGGAACTTTCCGACATCCGTGTTCTCGACGTTGCCGCGAATCTTGTCCGTCCCCGGGCCGCCGGAGCTGTAGATGTTGACGTCGACGGCCGTGTGGCCGTGGGTGCTCCATCCGATGTGGGCGCGCAGGGAGATGATGGCGGCAAAGGTGTTGATGGAAGCTGCGGGGTCCTTGATGAGGAGAGCGAGCTCCTCGTCGGTTGCGTCGGAGATGCCCAGTCCGGAGACGACGAGTTCATCGTTGATCCAGGCCTTACGGTCCTCGTAGGAAACAGAGGAAGGCTGGCGGGCGACGTAATCCTGCAGTGTGGCGGCGAGCTTCTCGCATGATGCGGATGCGTTGGCGAGGACCTGAGGATACCAGTTGTAGACGGGGAGGTGCCCGGGCTCCTGAAGCGCAGTGGCGAGGCCGCCCGTCTCGTGGTCGCTGGTGGCAACGAGGACACCCTCCGTCTTGCTCTGGTCGATGAAATCCACGACGGCCTTGAAAGCCTTGTCATATTCAAGGACCTCAAGGACCTGTGCGGCAGGATCGTTGATGTGGCCTGCGTGATCGATGCGGCTGCCCTCGATCATGAGGAAGAATCCCTTGTCGCTCTCGGCCGTGGCCTTTTCGAGAGCGCGCAGCGCAGTCTGGGCCATCTCGCTGAGGCTGGGGTCGACGGCGTTCATGTTCCTTCGGTCTAGTTCAAAAGGCACGTCTGTCGGGGCAAATAGACCCAGTATGGGCAACTTGACATGCTCGCCACCTTTGAGAGCATCAAATCCCGCTCGGCTGTCGGCGTAACTCCAGCCATACTTGTCCTGGGCCAGTGCAGCCACATCGACGTCGTCCATTCGGCAGCTCCCAGCGGTGGTGTTGGGCAAGAAGTGGCACCGGCCACCGCCGAGCATGAGGTCGACCGAGCGTCCGAGGACACCGTCGCCAACCTCCTGCAGGGCAATCTCGTCTTGCATCTGCCGGCCCAGGACGTGGCTTGCAAAGCACGCGGGCGTAGCATCCGTGATATCCGTCGTGGCCACCAAGCCCGTCATGTATCCTGCCCTCTTGGCGGCTTCGAGAACGGACCCGCAGGGCGCGTGGTCTGGCAGCACGGAGATGGCGCCGTTGTAGCTCTTCTTGCCGCAAGCAAAGGCCGTGGCACCGGCGGCGCTGTCCGTGACGAGGGAGTTGGTGGACCGGGTGCGGCTCGAGCCCCAAAAGTGCTTGTCGAGGACGAGCGTGTCGTCCTCGGGCAGGCCGTCGACGAGCTGGCGGTAGCTGCGAGTCAGGGAGAGGGACGCGGGACCCATGCCGTCGGAGACCATGAAGATGAGGTTGCGCCTGGCGGAGCGGGAGCCGTGGTTGGACGTCTGCTGGCCATGCTGGGCCCAGACGGCCAGGACGATGACGGCGGCGGTGGCAGCGAGGGCCCAGACAAAGATGCCGGCCTCGCGGAGGCGTGACCAGCGGCGGCTCTTGGCGCCCATGGTGGTGGTGTTGCCATCCTCACGGCTGGATGTTCGGCCACCCTCGCTGGCCAGGAGGGGGGTTTGCTCGGACACCTGGTGGTCTTGCGGGTTAGCCGGCCGCTGCGTCTCGCGTAGAGGGCGGCAATAGTAGGTCAAGAGAGGCGCGTACCATGCTGGCAGGTCTCGGAATCCCTGAGGCCTGCAGTTGTAGACGGCGTCGTTGCGGTTGGAGCGACAACGGAGAGGAGAGAGAAAAGCCGGGGGAAGATGGGGCGCGGGGGATAATTATAGGTGGTGGCCCGCAGCCAGGCGCTTGACCCGCTGAAGCCAGGCACGCGCAGCCTTATGCGGCGGGGTTCAGGGGTCAGCTGCATCACGCACGGGACCAAGGATGGCCCCTCACTCCAACTCCGCTCCTGTCAGCTGCAGCCTCAGTTCCGCATTCAGACTTCACCGTCCGCCTCTGAGATCTTTTGATGCCTCGGCAGGCAAATCACCGTCAGAGCTTCAGCAGCGTGACGAACATGGCACTTTCGGCCAGGGTGATGGGCTGCTCCATTCTACTACTCTTCAACGTTGCTAGACACTCGAGCCGTCGTCGTGGAACCAGCCAAGGTGCGAAGTACGTTATATAAGTCATGATGATATGCTTCTCTATCCGCCGGCCGCCGTCGCCGATGCATCTGCCGGCTCAGTTCGGCCAAGTCCGTCGTACTCTTTCAATCTTCCCGGCCCGTCTCCCTTGCACATCAAGTCACATACCGGAAGTTGCGGTGGTTGTCGCCCTCATCCGTAACGTCGACTGCGGCGCCTGGGTCAACTGGCCCGTACGGCCTGTCCCTGCGACGGTTCTCGCAGCTGAGGGAAACGTGCATGCCGAGGGCAAGGACCACTATCAGGCTAGTCAGACCGCAGCCGATGGCGCAGCCTTTGGTGTAGAAGGGCCTAACGTTCGGGTCAGAGCCGGGAACTTCCCAACAATACTCGTATGCCAGGTCCGACTTACCCATCGCCCCGAGGGAACACTACGCTGCTGATAAACGACGAGCACTGCCCGAGGGTCAAGAAGATGGCAAGGCCAGCGCCCTTCTTAGAGTGGCCGCCTTGGTTGTTCAAGATCCAGGTGAGGTTGATGGACAGCGCCGGAAACACGCCGCCGGCCGCCAGCCAAACGCCGACGTACCGCGCACCCGCCCTGTCCTGGTCCTGGATGCCCGCGAGCAGCCCGTAGCCAACTACTCCCATGGCGGCGCTGCCGGCTACGACATAGCCCCGTCTGCCGAACCTGTCCGAGACGTACGAGGCGAGCACGCAGAGGAGAAACGCGACAAAGTACGCGGGCGCCGTCAGCCCCTGCGCCGTGACCGGGTCGTAGCCCAGTCCCTGACGATGGTGGGCAAGAAGTTGGACAGCGCGGCGAACGAGTAGTTGGCGCAGAAGTGAATGAGGGAGTGGATGTAGTTCTTGTAGTCGGTGAACCCCACCACGACCTGCTTCCACTTGACGCCGTCCTTTGCCGTCGAGTCCTTGAGCTGCAGCCGCTCAACGGCCAGCACGCGGTCCTCGTCGGTGAGAAACCTGGCCTTGGCGGGCGAGTCGATGAGGAGGAAGTAGACCACGGGGGCAAACAGGACGGTCAAGGACCCCTCTGGGGCGCACACGTCAGCGCGAGCCGGAGACGTCTGCAGGGGCGAGTCTCGGTACCTATGATGAACAAGAGCCGCCACGGCTCCAGCGACCCGCGGATCTGCGTGATGCCGTACGCCAGGCTCGAGGCGAAGGTGTTGGCCAGGGGCGACATGCCGAGCAGGAAGGACATGCGGAAGCCAAGCTCGCGCCGCTTGTACAGCATGGACAGGAAGTAGGGGGCGCCGGCGCCGAACGTCGCCTCGAAGACGCCGAGGAAGCACCGCGTCACGACGAGCTCGGCCATGTTGCGGGCGGCGCCGGAGCTCATCGCCGCGGCGCCCCAGCTGCGTCGACGTCCTGTCAGCCGCGAAGGCCAGGGCGGAAGACGAGGGTGGAGGGCCCTACCAGACACACAGGACCGACACGTAAAGGTGCGCCGGGAAGATGCTCCAGAGCATCGTCGTCCACTCGAAAACGACGTAGCAGATGTAGAACGAGTTCAGCACCCAGGCCCACTGCGCCGAGTCCAGGCCCAGGGCGTCTTGCGCGCCGGCCGTCTTTGCGTTGCCGATGTTGCCGCGGTCCAGATACGACAGGAGGTAGAGGCAGCAGATGATGGGGAGCACCCGCCGGTCAAACTGGGGATCGAGAGCCGGTCAGCAACGGCACGGAACTGCAGGCCGGAGCGCGTATGGGGAGCGGCAACACGTACGGCTCGGCGAATGCGCAGGTTGGCCTCCTCGCCGACGTGCACGGCGCCGTGTCCGGGCTCCTCGTCGACGCCGTGGATGGCCGTCTCGTCGTCTGCCTGCTTGTCGAGGCCGGTCATCCTGGCCAGAGTCGCTGTCGGTGCTCGCCGCCGAGTATGTACTCGGATTCTCTCGCCAGAGGACGACCAGCCTCTTGTCGGCGTGGGAGAGGACGAGACTGGCACCGACGCCTCTCGCAGCAGGCGGGAAGCCTCCATGGCCGGTCCCCGACCCTGGCCCCACGCCCGGCTCTCGAGATTCGAGCCGTGCCTGTTCCCAGGCCTCTTTTGGTTGCAATCGTCCCGCTGTGGCCCCCATCCAGCCCGGCATATGCTGCGGTGGCGTCGGGAGCCGGGGGGAACTAGTTCTCGGTCAGGACTAGTTGCCCGGGGGCTTCGCGCCACAGCCCGTAAGCGTCATGGAGGTCTGAAAGTCATGAAACTCGTGAAGACCAAACAGCACATCTCGCACGCACATGCATTCGTATCCCGCCACGAAAGGCTCCGGTCACACCGCCGCTGCTGCCCTCCACGTGCACGACCGGCTCGCTGTCGAATCGGAACCAGCACGACGAGACGGCGTGAGACTCGGAGCTCGTATCCAGCCTGCCGAGGAGATGGACACAGCGCGTTCTTTTGTGCAAGGCCCCGCCGCTGTCCATTGAGGCAGGCCGTCTTCTCTTCCAAGCGGCTGACATGGAGACACGACGGCCAGGGTTCGGAGAGCGCGGGTGCGCAGCACGAAAGAACGCCGACGAGTCCAAGTCAGTTCGAGGCTCTCGCCAGCCCAACGCCCGCCTACCTGCATACCTGCATATGAACTCCTCGGTCACGTGGGCTCTCCATCTCATCGCTCTTCGCACTCTCGACTCTTCCCATCTGCCGTGGCGGCCGACGTGGTCCTTGTGCGACGGCGCCGCTGCGAGACCCGAGTGGCAGACTCTGGGGTGCTACACCCTTGCGTTTGCAGCTCAGGCAAACTGCGCGGGCACGCGTGTTACTGAACTCGGCGTACCATGGAGAATGGAAATAGATTCCGTGCAATCCATACGAGCCTGGCGAAGCCCGCATTCCTCCGCCCGGTTGTCCCTGTGTCGGCAGACGGTCGTGACTCTGTGTTGTTTAGGCACTGCTCCCAACATGGCGATCGGTGCAGTTCCGATAAAGATATACTATAATATCTGGCATAGTGTTACGTCAAGGAAGGGTGTTTGATATGATGTACCCGTCAACCAAGCCGAGAAACCTGTTCCACCCGTGTCGGTTGATAGCCGGAACGAGAGCAAACTTGTCACAATATTTGCCATGCGGCGGAAGAAGTAACTGCGAGACGTATAAATGCACTTGCGGTGCACTGGATCAGGACGACATCTCGGTTTAACCGCCCAGTGTTGCCGCCAGTTGACCGCAGGCGGGCTTTCCAGGAACCCTTGAAAATCAAGCTTGAGAACCCGTCACCGACGTCGTCCATCGTTACAACTCTTCGCCATGTGCGGATACATCATGTTTCAGCATCGCTGCGGGTGCTACGACCGCATCGAATGCCACAGCTCCTGCCATAATGTTTGGTCAGAACTCAACCGCATCAACCAACCCGGCGCCTGGCAGCCCAGCGCATTGAACCAGCTGCCGTTTGCTATTCCGGAGAAGTGCAGCCCGGGCTGGCACAACACGGGAGTCGTCATTCTGTGCACGTGCTGTGCTGGGTTTTGGCAGAGCTGCTGCCCTTCGAGTTGACCTTTGAAGTCGTGGGACGTTGAAAGAAGGGGCATGTTGGTTCAGGCGCCGCCGAAAATCAAACAGGTGTGCGTGAGTAAGTGAACTAATCGATCTTTTATGATCCTTGCCGCTGATTCCACACAAGAATAGACAACAACAACTGCCGGGAAATCCTGAGAACTCGCGCTGAAACCTTGAAGTGCAGTGCTGATCATGCCAAATCTCGACTGTGTACGAATACCGACTCACCCTACACAGCCCCTAGATGAAAGGTCCAGGACCCGAGAACACGCGCAGACTGGACACCTCCCAGTCTTGCACTGTCGAGGCCTGACGAACGAGGAGTTGGGCCTTTCGGGCCGAGGTGCCACAGTGTACGGCAGACGAGTTCCAGCGCAGATAATCAACCGAATCAACCATACGACCAATTCACTTCAGTCAGCTGCTGAGTCTCATGTGATTGATGTCGATCACGGCCCCGGCCCACGGCCGAAAGTGGAGCGCCGGCTCTCGAGCAACGGCTCAAGTCCTGGCATGCTCTCGTTCAAACCAATAAAGTACAGCGGCAACAAAAGTTGGCATTCCTTGCCTCACTGCACAGCGGCATTCGTTCCGCCTACAAGTAGATGTCTGTCTCGCGCGGGCACCCTGGAACAAGAGACAGGTCCGAGGGCACTAAACTCCACTCCACGCCTTGTATTAAGTCCGTAGGATGGACCAACTGGTCTGCATGGTATCTTGCTCTGACAGGTCATGAGTCGATATGCAAATGGAGGCAAAGAGAGATCTGATCCAAGTCGTCGCGCGACAGTGGCAGCATTCTGCTCAAAATAAAACCAGCCATGCTTTCTATTGTGACACCCATGCGTGGCTAGTGCATTCCGCCCCTATCCCAACAGACGTCTGCCGCGGCTGTGCGTTCTGGGGGCCATAAATCTCAAAAATGTAAATCCGAACCTTCTTCCGACTCCCTAAAATGCGGTTTAGAGCTTCCATTCAGGTCCTCGGGGCTTCCCGATTCGCCTAGAACCCTTGCCCCTTTTCGCTGCATAGTATCGACATATGCTCTTCAAAAGTCAGGCGATATGTACCGCTTGTGACTTGCACATGTACAGTTGGTATATACTGTCGACATGTCTTTCCCTTGAGGAACAGCACCTCACATCACAACCTGGCATTGTCGTTAGTCTCTCCGGTCATGCACGGACTGTAGAAAAGAAGTAAAACTTACGCAATCACCATCCTGCTTCCCCTGCGGAATCCCCATGTCCTCAAACGTTGCCGGGCCTTTGCCTGGCTTCGCCGGCGCGGTTGCGGAGGTTTGAATGCCCGGGCTGGGCAGACTCTGGGCGGCTTGTCCAGGGGGCGCACTCCCAGTTCTCCCCGCACCCAGCTTGGGCAGATTCGGCGCCGCCTGACCCGGGCCAGTAGGCACTCTCGGTGGTCTCTGAGGATCCTGCGGGGGTAGCGTGTTAAGCCGCTCCGGCCTGCCTGCAGCGCCGGGGACTCTCGAGAAACGCTCGTGGCCCTGAGGCGCCATATGAGGGTCCTGGTGGGAAGGTACCTCGGAAATGGGGCGTGAGGATGTTCGAGGGCCATAGTCGCGTCCCGGGTCAGCCCTGGCTGGGGGGTATGGGGCCTGTGCCCCGTGTGGGTTTCCGTACGACTGCCTGGGAGGCTGCTTCAGCAGCCTGCTGCTGGCTGGATGGCCACCCTGGTATTGCTGGGCGCTCGTCGGCCTTCCCTGCAGATCTTCGCCAGGGTGCGGGCGGCCAATTGCGTTGGCTGGGCCTGGACTGGGCTGCCGGTAGCCAACAGGACCGTGACCGTCGTAGCCCGCGGATGCGACTCTGCTTCGCGGCGGAGGCTGTGACAGAGGTTGGAGGCTTCCCGCGCTGTGAGATGTCGGCATCGGTCTCGGTCCCGTCGTCTGGGTATTGATACCAAACGCGCTCATCGGCCGATCAGCCTGGGGGCCCTGAGAGGGACGTAGACCAGAGTTGTAATGTGGATGGGGAGGGCCACGAACATCATCCTCTGGATATGGCGCCGTGGAGCGAGGGCGGCTCACATTGAGCGGTGCTGGTCTGCCATCATCAGGATAAGGCGCTGCAGACTGTGGTCGCACGGGCTGCACTCCAGCACCATCCAGTCTGACGTTGAAGGCCGGTTGTCGATCTGAGCCCACCACGGATGCTCTCGATGGGTCCGGAAACGTGGCATGCTCAGATACGATCGTCGGTCTGATCCCTGGCGAAGGCTGCGGCGAGATGCGGGGAGACGCCGTCGCCGACAATGACTCGAGCGGTGGCTTCGGCAGATATCCAGGGCCGTCGTCAATGGGAGTGGGCGGGCCGCTGCCCTCGTTTAATGTTGGCATCTGTTGCGGTTGCTTGAACCGCTCAGGCCGCTTGCCCTTTTGGGATCCGTACTGCGACTTGATGCGCGTGAGCGTCGTCGTCTCGTGGTCCGTCTTGGACAGGCTCTTATCCTGGCTGAGCGATTCCAGACGCCCCGTTGCATCCTTGTTGCCGTGGTCGGCAGCGAGCTGGTACCACCTCCGAGCGTCTGGGATGCTCTTGTTGACGTGGATGCCGATCTCGTAGTAGTAGCCCATGGCAAACTCTCCGGTCGGCAGCTTCGCCGCTGCCGCCTCTTGCGCGTACCTGAAGGCCAGCTCCTCGTTCTTCTTGAACACCCCCTCGTAGCCAAAAAGAAACCAACGGCTGACGCCCAATGCCGCCTCCGGAAGACCTTGCCTAGCCGCCAGCCCATAGTAGTGCAGCGAGTAGGACGGGTTAAACTCGCAGCCAAGCTGGCAGAGCTCGTACGCCTGGCCCACTTTGAGTTGAGCCTTTGCGAACCCCAAGTACGCGGCCTTCTCGACATACATCCTGGCTGTCTCCAGGTTGTATGCCAAGAGTCCGTCGGGGATGGTGATGTCGGGGAGATCACGGCTGACCAGCATGCCGTAGACATAAGACCCTTGCGGCGCATCCTCGTCGGCGCCGTCAGCTGCGGCATGAATGCGCTCCAGTCCCCTGGGGTAGTCCTTTGTCTCGCCATGCTGGCCGAGCAGACTCATCATGCCCATTCGGTACAGAGCAGCCGAGTCTTTCAGGCTCATGCCCATGTAGTAGTGCTCTTTGGCCTTCGACATGTCGTTGGATTGCTCGAACAACATGCCTATGCGGTATTCGGACCGCGCGTTGCCCAGCTCCGCCGCGCGTTTATATCCGCCGTAGGCCTCACGCTTATCTACTCGGTTGCCAAACTTGCCAAACTCGAGCCATTTCGATCGTATATACAGCGCGTCGGGGTGTTCCTGGCGTGCCAGGTAGGTGATGATGTTCATGGCGTCTACGCGAAGCTCATGTTCGATGCGCGGCGTTGCCGGTCTGGCCTTGTCGGAGGGCTCCCGAGCGGCGGCGTCCATAGCAACCTCGGCCCAGGTGAGGACATCGCGAGCCCAGCTTATCTGCATTGTGACATTTTGGGAGTGCAGCACATGCTTGCGCGCATTCCACAGGATTTCCTCTTTTGCATCATCGGCGGGTGGCACGTTATCGCCCGTGACCTTGGGGAAAGGCGAAAAGGATGGCGCATCCCAGCCCATGCTGTCAAGCTTCTGGGTCCGTGTGTCGTTATTCTGATATGCTCTGATGTCGACCTCGGCGTCGTCGGCGGAGCCCAGTTGCGCTCGGGACGGCGGCTCGGCGGACTGGTCGGCCCTGGGGCTCGTATAAATCGAGAGGGATGGGTCTCGGTCGTGGCGGAATGCGGCGTCGCTATTGCTTCGCTGTTCGCTGTCTCGAGCCTCCAGTTCCAGGCGCTGGAGGTCGTCTTGCATGTTCTGAGGCACCTGAGGGGTCACCCTAGAATGAGTGCAAGAAGTCGTCAGCGTCAAGCCCCACCATGCGAGTCGTACAATCCACCAACGCGCGGTCTTGATGACGAGGCTGAGGGAGGAGACAAGGGGCCTGACAGCAGGCAGGAGGGAATTATCAACAGGAACCAGGGCAGGATTGCTCACCTCTGCGGGGAGGGCGCAACGACCTCGGGCAGGTAATAGTCGTCGACGCCGCCAGGGACAAACGTGGCACCAAACTGAGGCATGTCGGTGGATAGCGAGAGAGAGAGGGATTTGGATTTGGCTTGGACCCGGCTATCTGTGAGTGCAGAAGAGCAGGGCTGTCAGCTGAGGCCCGTCTTCGGACAACGAGGCTGCGACAGCAGCTAACTTGCGTTCTGGGCAGCGCCGTGGTTTGCGCTGCAGGACGGCTTGCACAGTCCAGGGCTCGCTCGCACGAGCCGAATGAGCAGGACGAGCACGGGCAGGACGAGCGGGCGGTGCCCTCTGTGCTGTCAAAAACGAGGGGCAGACGGACAGACGGCTGGCGCGCGTGTGAGAGAAAGCAAGACAGGCAGGACAGATTGCCAGAGCCAGCACGGGAGGCCCGGCGAAAAGGGTCTCCGGCAGAGGTCGTCCAGACGTTCCAGACGGTCCAGCAGGGGCCGTGTGGGTGGCGATGCGGGAGCGCCAGGAGGTTTCCAGGGTGTGACGGTGGAGAAGGGCGATGCAGCTTAGCAGCAGCGTCGGATCTCGCAGCTTGAGTTATTGTTGGGGAATATCCAATCCGTTCGTTGTCGAGTCCGCAGCATGGAGCGAAACATGCAGAGCAGCGGGGACCAGGTTTGATTCCTCGCTGTTGTGTCTCCTCCCCCAGGTCCAGGGCAACAGCCAGTCAACCGTATTCGTCTTGGGCGCTGGCGTGTGGTGGTTTTACGAGTAGTGGTGACGGCCACACCAGCATGACACGGAAGAACGGCGCGGTTAGCTATTAGTAGTAGGTTTCATACCTACGTATCGGCGGCGACGAGCCCCAACGGCCAACCGCTGAGAGTTGGTGGCTGGTGGCTGGTGGCTGGCGAGACGGTTCCAAGTCCGTTGCTGGGCAGTGCAGTGCAGCCAACGCCTGACTTCAGCTGTCAGTGCTCGTCCGACTCCCAGGGTGATCCAGCAAGCGCAGGATGCGCCCTAGAGCGGCGGCCATGTCTGTCCAAGGTAAACAGTCCGTATAATCCCGTCTGGTTGCCCTTTGTCTCCGTCTGTCTGCCTGTCTCTCGTTCTCTCATCCACACGCGCTTCCCCTGTCGACGAAGCAGCCGTGCACCGGCTCGTCCCAAGGCTCGATTACTCACTCGCAGCTCGGGCGCAGCGTCAAGTACCCAACAACCCACTCCAGGCTATCAGTCCGTCCACCGCAAGGCAGAGATGGACAGTCAAGAGTTTGTACTTACAAGATGCGCCGCCTGCTCTCCGAATGTCGCTCGTCATCTCGATACGGCGGCGCCGACGCTGGGCAATGCCGCTGTTGCTTTGTAAGTAGCTCTCGACACCAATGGTAGCCGGGTTTGCTGCTCAGTGAACCAGCCAGCGACTCCCTGCCAGATGTTCAGAGTACTCGTACTCGTACTGTACTCGTAGGGCTTGGATCCACGTCCACGGGCAGTTTCTCGGCGGAGGCTCGAGAGGGTGCGGATATGTTCGTGGGCTCTGGGCGACAGGCGTGGCGAAGATGAGGCTCCGTGCCATTTATGAAGCGGTTGGGATCTTGTTGGTTATCGAGCTGGGCTCGTTGCTCGTGGGACGGTGCTCTATGCTGCTGCTCGACGTTGGTCCAGTGCGCATGGTCGCGGGAAGGTTCGAGCGGTATGTTCTCAGGCAGGCAGGGGAAGGTCTGATGAATCAATAGGTCAACACCCTTAAGCAGTCGAGGCTTCCGGGTATCAATAATTACTATTAGTGGAAGGCAAATAAGCCATCACTTCGCCCGACGCCTGCCACGCCCCGTCATAACCGACAAATCGAATCCCAACTCTCATCGCCTCTTCCACGCTCTCGGCGCCAGCTGGCCCTGATTGCCCCCTGCGGCTGCGAAACAGGACCAACACACAGACCATCGGGCTGACTGCGGCCATGAACACGGCGCGACTTGGCTTTAGGCGCACCAGTACAGCCACAGCCTGTGCTATAATTGGCGTCGGATGGGGTACGGATGCGACGGGCCAACGTCCTGCGGACAGCGAGCCATCCAAGATGACCATAGGTAAGCGATAGTGATATTCTCCCACGTTTGCTCGCGCTGCACCTATTGTTGCCCTGGACGTGCAAGCTAGATGCCATTGGAAAGCAAGGTAGCTAGCATCATCGAGTAGTCACCACTGCTGCCATGTACGTGACTTGCCGTAGCAGGGTCCGCGCCACGACGTGCCGACACATTCTGCAAGCTGTAGTTCGTCCTCCGTACGAAGTAGAGAACCCATACTTCGTAGAAGAGCGGGAGATTGCAGGCCACATGGTACGAAGTATTAGCTCCCGCAGCAAGCCACATTTGCGGCGCAAGGCTGTCGCACTGCGCTATCGTCTGCCCAACTGACCCCAGAGCTGACGGCCTACGCGACACGGTTCAGCCTTGCTTATTTGCCCATCTATATTTTCTGCCTTGTTGGGCTTCTCGTTTCTTTCTTAGCTGCGGCCGATGGCATCTTGGCACATCGCCAACGCGCACTTCCTTGCACTCGTTAACTCTTAAGCCGTTGGCAGGACTCGCTCGATCCGGCATGTCATGTAATTCCCCCCCCTTGCTAAACTCACAAGACATTAGAGAGCCGCTGCACTTAAAAATGGACAAAATATTCCCTTGAACGCATTGAAAGTGCGATGGGTCTGGCGTTTGCACAAAGGAAAACGAGACAAAAGTTTCCGGGGCTCCAGCATTTCCACGAAGTCGCGAGGTTGATGTCTACAGGGTAGTTGGGTAGGTAGGCATTCTGGTGCTGATTACATAACCACACTATAAGCATGGATCAAGTTGTCCCGTCCAGTTGAGCCTTGCGTCACCACCATCAGCCTAGCCGTTGACGCGCGAGACCTTCAGCACGCCTGCCCCTCCCCTATACCCGCCTGACGATCCTCACTGCTCTCCGTCTCTCAAGCCCTCTCGGAGAAAGTCCACATCTGTCAACTTCATCGGCGCTATCCCCCCATCGACCGCTTCGGCTAGGGCCTGTCCTCCACCATGGCAGACCGAAACCTCTCCCAGATCCTGGCGCAGCTCAAGCACTCCCCGTCGATGAGCTACCCCGAAGCCAACGCTCTCCTATCCAAGGCCAAGCTCGCTCTCCTCAAGCTCAATGCTCTCACACCGACTCCCTCCGCTCCATCCAACCTCCTGGCTCTCGCCCGCGAGACCTACGAGCAGGGTGCCCTTTTTGCCATCCGCGCCCGGAACCCAGACGCCTTCACCCGCTACGTCCAGCAGCTCCAGCCATTTTACGAGCTGCCTTCTGCGAGGCTGGCCCCCAACTTGCCCGAGCGCAACAAGGTCACGGGCTTGAGCCTGCTTCTTCTTCTGACGCAGGGTCGTTACGCAGAGTTCCACTCTGAGCTTGAGAGCCTCGCCAACAGAGACGGTGGGGGTAGCGCTGGCGATGTGGAGGGCGATCGCTATCTTGGCTATCCCATCAGGTTGGAGAGATGGTTGATGGAGGGCAGCTACGACCGAGTGTGGAAGGCGATGAAGAGCAGCGAGGTGCCCTGCGACGAATACAGCGTCTTTTCAGAGGTAAGCAGAGGCGGCATTGTCGTGCGCCTGCTCAGTGACGTGCTGATCGCTAACCCTGCTTCTTTCCTTTCCAGATCCTGAAGAACCAGATCCGCTCGGAAATTGCCAGCAGCAGCGAACGGGCGTATCCCAGTCTACCCATCAGCTCCACTAAGTCTCTCCTGTTCCTCGACTCCGAGGGAGACGTAGTACAGTTTGCCAAACACCGGGGCTGGGCCGTCAAGGATGGCCACATCTTCTTCCCTGACACCGCTGAGACGGGCGAAGATGGCGCTCAGAGCAAGGATGTCAGCCAGATGGTGATAGAAAACACGCTGGGCTACGCTCGGGAGCTGGAGACTATTGTCTAGGAGGGCAGGGATTAATGCCACTGCAATCATCTCCATCTACGATGTACGATTAGATTAAAAGGTAGACGGCGTTGGCCGCAATCAACCCCTGCCAGTAACAAACTACAAGTGGACTGTCTGATATTCTTGAAACGTGAACTCGTTTTTTGCTCCTGCGTGAATGAGACTAGAGACATGTGTCAACGGGTTCCTGCTCTCCCACCCGAAACCTGCAACTGACATCTTTTCCCTGCTTCTCCTGCTTCTCCTGCTTCTGAATACATTTTCACTGGCGCCTGTCCTGGCTTATGGTCACCCACACAACGACAACAGCCAGCCCTCCCATGTCATTACTCATCTAAGCGAACAGCTTCAACCCGCTGCCATGCTTGCCAACCTCGCATACCTCGCACACCTTGCATACAGTTCCCTTGTACTTGGAGTGGTATTTGGATCCGTCAAAGGCGCACTCCTCGTACGAGGTGCCGCTGTAGATGGGAGTGTGACTGGCGGCACACACCTCAAACTCAGCAAATTGATCAAACTCGATGTCGATGGCATCATTAGGGTTCCGCTCGCACTGGGCCTTCGTCTTCTTGGCCTGAAGAGGGGTAAGATGTAAGTAAAATGTCGTCGGTATAGGGGTGGAGGTCGTATCAACTCACATTCTCAGTTATCCTGCTGGATCCACCGTTGGCAATGATGCGGTTGGCGAAGCTCAGAGCCGAATTATAGTTCTTGTTCCTCACGGCAAGTTGCATGGCACTCAACAAAGCGAGCTGTCTGTGGGGCACCTCGATCTTGGGAATCGTAAAGTACGCCGACAGCTCCAGGCTCCTCTTGAGCTTGGCTGGATCTTGAGCCACAATGTCTGGGGTGCCGAGTGTTCTTCGGGTAAGCTCAATGCCCATGGCCACCGCGTACTCGCTTGCCGACGTAACGAGCTTCTTGGCCTCTGACACCTCGCCTTCGCTTGACACGGCGTTGATGAGGATGGTATGCAAGATACCTTTGAACAGCTTGATGCCGTCTTCCAGTTTGTTTGCCTTCATGGAGTTGTATCCCTTTTGCAAATCGTTGGCGGCGAGGTGCTCAAGGTCTCGGGGAATAATAGGAAGCACTTGTCGGGGATCTGTCTCCTCAACGGTGCGGCGTATATAGTTGATCAAAGGTGGCAAGCCGGATGAAGCAGGCAGGAACGTCCTGGAGGCCTGGTAAATCTCCAAAAATCGTGGCTTCAGGGGAGCGAAGTTGACGGCACCGACTTGCCGGTTAAGGAGCTGCATGGCAGTTTCGAACGAGCCACCCGCAACGTGGTCCACTGCCAGAGGTGAGTTCCGCGCCCAAAGGTCGGCTTCACTGCTGCCAGCCCCACCAGCGTCGGCACTGTCGACGTTGACGAAGTCGCTGTCGGCCTCGGGCACATCGTCGTCACCCATATCCCAACCTGCCACATCTTCGTCCTCCTCCGCGACCAATGCGCCGTTTCGTTTCGCTGCGGCGCCAGCTTCCACACCATCCTCCATACCCGGTTCATCAGCACCGGCAGGTTCGCCCTCGAGCGATAAGCCTTCCACCTGTCCGAGTAGAGCCTTCTCAAAGAAGGACTGAGAGTTCGCCTTTGTGGGCCAGTTACTCTTGAACGTTGGCACAACCGGCTTAGGTGGTCCCAGAGGCTTCCCCAACGTCGGCATGGTGAGCTCCTCCTCGGTCACACCGGTAGCCTCCAATATGGCCTGGCACTCCTCGTCAAGGCCGTGAGACTTGGCCGTCATATATGCCAGAGGATCTGTTCAAATATTAGCAGGGCTCCCGCGAGGGAATACGAGAGATGAAACCCACAAAGGTCAATTTCCTTGAACATCTGGATACGGTCTTCAACTTCGCCGAGGTATAAAGCATTGTGGAACCGCGAGGTAAAATCCCCACGGTGCTCGGCAATCTTTGCCATCCTGGCAAGCTTGGAGTGGTCGCCAGTGGCAAGATACAGAAACGACAGCTTATCAAACTGCTTGAGCTTCTGGTAGCACATCTCCACAATCTGGTGGTTGCCATGAGCCAATGCTTCGGTGCTCAGTCGGGTCCAAAACTTGGCCTTGTCCAACTCCTTTGCCATCTCCACGGCAACTTCGAGGTTGCCACATTCAACAGCCAGGTCGAAACGCGTGGTCGGATCCTGCACAAACTGCAAAGCAATTTCAGGATAGCCCTTCTTCTGCAAGTATGAGATGATTGACTGGCCCACAAGACTCGAGGTGCGAATAATGTGAAGCATCTCTTCGTAGTTCCTCTTGACAAGAGCAAGCTTGAAGCGGTACTCAGTTGGGTCGATTTGCAGGATTCGGGGCTTCGCAGCTCGGTCGAGGCAATAGACGTTGCGACCTTTCACCCGCACCAGATAAACGGTCTGGTCCAGAGTCCTGACAATGCCGTTGTCGCCATTTAGAAGCGTGTACTTGACGTGGTTCAAAGTCGAGTACAAGAGGACCCCTGCGTCATCCCATGTAGCGCTCTTGATGCGGATCGTTTCGTGCAGAGTACTGACTTGCTCAAGCGTTTTCGTCACAATCGTCACATTGTGCTTGCTGAGGAGCGCAGCGTAGAGGCCATCGTTGGACCATACGACATACTTGACGCCATTGACAGACAACTCGGCAGTGCTCTTCTTCTGCTGTATGTCGTAGAGATGCACCGCGGTTGGCGTAATTATGAGAAGGTTGCCGGTTCCGCCAAAGTATATGTCGGTGGTTCCAGTCGGCGGCTTGAAGGAGCGGGTCGTGTTGTTCGACAAGTCCTTGATATCGATAGTCTGGTTGGGCGCATCAAGCACGGCAAAGCGGTTTCTTGCCACAAATATAGCCGAGGTTCCAGAACCCCGCTTCGACTCGGTTGGTTCAATGGCTCCGGAGCCGTCCTTGGGAAGGTTCACCAGTTCGTATGAACCGCCGTCGGCTGATGTCGTAACCAGGACAGATCTCTCAGCAGGGTTGTACGACAGAGTGCGGGGGGTGACCCAGGCACTGCCGACTTTCTTCAGGGACAGCAATGTTGGGCTTTCTGCGTTCTTCTGGAAATCGTAGGACTTGACATGTTTCTCCTTGTTGATGTAGAAGAGAACGTTCTGGTGCGTGGCAGAGGCAGGACGCTCACGTTCCAGCTTGAAAACCATGACTCCGTTGTCGTGGCCGGCGGCAAACAGATTGATCTCGGGGTGCGCCGCGATGACCCAGAATCGGTCGTTTTCCCGCTTAAAGGACTGGACTGCGGTTCTCTTGTTCAGGTCCCACACGCGGATGGTCTTGTCTTCACCGGCCGACAAGATCAAGTCTTGATGGGGGTGAAACAGACAGCCAGAGGCATTATGGAAATGCCCTCTGCAAGTGTCGACCTCCCAAGCCTTGGTCTCGCTCATGCGCCAGAGCTTGACCAGGCGATCATCACCGGCAGACACAATCAGAGGCATCGTCGGGTGGAAAGCCACCCAGTTGACGCCACGGTCATGACCTTCCAACACAAATTTGACAACAGCATCAGTGTTACCAAACATGTCAGCCTGATTCTGGTTCGCGCGGGCCATCTGATCTTCGAAGCTAACCGAGGTCGGCGCGGAGTGTTTCTTTCGGAGGCCGGAGATGTCCCAGACGCGGACGGACTGGTCTAGCGAAGCGGAGACGACAAGATCCTCTTTCGGGTGGAACTGGGCACACATGGCATAGTGGTTGTGCCCCGTCATCGTGCAGACTTTTGGACAGTTAACATTGATGGCCAAGGGTGTCGTGTTAGTTTGGGCAACATACTCAATGAACGGTTCTGCCAGTTCCAAATGCGAATGGTCTGGTCATCGGAAGACGAGAGAATCCACGGCAGCTCGTGGTGGAAGAAGACAGTCCGGACATAGTCGAGATGCCCGTTCAAGGTGAAGAGGCAGCGTCGAGTCTGGTACGACCAAACCTTGATCTTGTAGTCATCGCCACCAGACACGAAGAGCGGCTGGGTCTTGTGAAAGTCGACGCCTCGAACAGGCCCGTCGTGTTCCTCAAATCTATCGATCAGTGTGCCCATTCGGTAGTCCCAAAGCTGGATGGTGGACGAATGAAGCGACACCAGGATCCATGGTCTGCCAGGTTCGTCAGCCATCAAGCACCACCCACAGCAAGTCGCTATCCAGGGGCCGTATACCTCTTGGGGTGGAAGGCAATGCCTTTCGCTCTCGACGATTTCGATTCGAACTAGACCGCCGTAAGCTCGCTGACCACAGATGGCCCTTGATCGGTCCAGCGCACCTTGGTCAACATGCCCGGGGAGGACTGCATTTTGGCGGGGAGGTGAAGCCGCAGCTTCGCGCGTCAGGGGGACGTGGCGCGGGCCAGAGCTAGGCAGCCCGAAGTTTGACAGAGGTGTGCTGGACAGCTTGCGCGGATGCTGTGATTGTCGCGAGCTGGCCAGCAGGTCAGCATCAAAGGGGGTGGAGGAGGGAATGTCGTGCTGGCTGTTTTGGATAGGGTTCTGAGCTGACCTGACTCCTGGCTAGCTGGCAATTGAAGCATCGTGTCCATCCCGTCCCCAATTGTGGGCATGGCCGGCCTCCAGCCGCCGCAATATTGTTCCGCCGCGCCACCAGCACTCACCGCCCTACTCCCTGGGGAAACCCCTCCACTGATTCTGCCGCCGTACATGTTGCAGCGTGCCCCTGGACATCATGGCGCTAAACCCGATTGGGGCAGCTTTGGTGTGATGTGTTCATAAAGCACAATGCGCTGCCTCGACGAAGACGCCCATTCTTTGTGAGATGCGTTAGGGAAGTATACCGCATTCGAACCCGTCGAATCACGGCACAATTGGACATTCAGCCCTGAGCGATCGATCGGCTGCGAGCCTCTACGATTATCTCGAGCCAACTCTGTCGCCTGCTGTGAAGCTTCTCCCTGGGCCATGATACGTCTTTCCAGCCTGCCATGGGGCCTGGCCATGGCCCTTGCGACGGCCTTGCAGACCACGGCCACTCCGTCTGTCAATGTAGGCATGAAAGCGGCCTTCTCGGCGGGGCCGTATCTGCTGGAGCTGCTGTATGTCGCCCACCGTTGACTCCCCGATGTACCCTATTATATGGATGGATGCTGAGTGTATGCCAGTGAAGTTGCAGCAGGAGAGAACTCGACGGCCTATTTCCCGCTTCTTGACCGAATTGCTAGCGGGCACTTCGCTTCAGCCTCCTCCGATGCCGCTTTGTACAACGCATTCCTGGATGTGCTTCTGGAGGACGGCCACATCTCGAGCCCCGAGGCGCTCTCCACGTTCAATCTTGCCTTGTCCTTGCGGGCGGCAGCTCCACGGATCGAGGCACACTACCAGTATTACTCGACAGCGGTTGAACCTGCTGTTGCAGATTCCTACTGCCAGGACTGGGTTTTGTTTGAAGGGAAGCAATACTGCACGCCGGCGTTGGACATAGTCAAAAAGGAGGGGCTATTCGCCTCGTAAGTGTAGCCCCAATTGGTATCAAGTCATCAACCTGACCATCCATTCAGCGAAGTGTCAACTCTTCCCTTCGATCGCACTCTGGGAGCCGGCAGGGAAGCAATTCTTTACACCGATCCTGCATCGGAGACTTTCGGAGAGTTCCACAAGGCTCTTTCAAAGGCAGCCCGTGCTCTGGCATTAAGGTACCGAGTGCGCTATCGTCGACACAATGCCAAAACTACTCAGGCGTTGCCTGTCAGCGGCTATGGGGTCGAGTTGGCCCTGAAAAGGACGGATTACATTGTCATTGATGACAGAGAAGCCACGCAGGGTTCTGCGCAGAAACCTTTGGGATCGGGAGCAATTCTCAACGGAGAGGATGGGGAGGTTGCAGATCTTCGACCACTGTCTACGTCGGAGCTTACCTCTCTCGGCATGAAAACAGCATCCTTCATTCAAGAAAGCGACAGTCCCTTCGAAATGCTCGTCAAGTTGACGCAGGACTTCCCCAGATTTTCTGCATCTGTCGCCGCCCAAAATATCTCCGAAGACTTTGCCATCGAGTATGAGCAAAACAAGGCGCAGATGGGGCGGGGCGGGATCAACTTTCTGTGGATGAATGGTCTCCAGCTCATCGAACGGCAAATAGAACCTTTTGCTTTGGTTGGGATGCTCCGCCGCGAGAGGAGACTCATTAGCTGCGTTCGGGAACTGGGTCTCAGTGGCAAACAAGCTGTCTCCCTCCTTGGACACAGTGCCATTTCCACGGCCAAAGGCGACGTAAAGCCTGTGAGATACGACTGGACAGATCGTTTGGAGGACGGCAGAGTCATCATTTGGCTGAATGACCTTGAGAAAGACGCGCAGTATGAGGAATACCCCAAAACTCTAACTTCGGTATGTTCTGCAGCCTGACCAGGAGATCCCAAACACTGATAATGTGAATAGCTACTGCAACGCGCCTATCCTGGTCAGATGCCCCCAATCGGCCGGAACATTTTCAACCTTGTCGTCCCCGCAGATCTTTCGAATGCCGATGACTTGGCATTTGTCTCCCAGGTTGTCTCCATTATGAACAGAGGCATCCCTATACGATTCGGTTTGGTCCCGTTAACATCAACCGCCAAATCCACCGCGCAGGCCAAACTATTATACTATTTAATCGAAAACCATGGCTCAGAGGCTCTTGTAGCCTATGTTCAGGGGCTGGACGAGAAAACTCAGATAACGGCCGACGAGAAACTCTTCGCAAATGTCGTCGCGGCCCGAGACTTGTCCCCAGACTCCCAGGATATGACATTCCATGAGGTTCTCAAAGCAGAATCTTATTCGGAGCAAACGAAGCTTGCTCGTCGGTGGGTCGAGAGATTGAAGGCAGACACACCAATTCGACCACTCTTCATAAACGGCATTGTCACCCCACGTAACAAAAACTGGATGCAGACAATGAGCATGAAGATAGGCGAAGACCTTCAAGTCATTCAGAAAGGAATCTTCCATGGGATACTGGAGGAAGAGACATGGATTCCAGGCACCTTTCTTGAGGGTGCGGCTGCTAGACGTAATGTGTACATTGCGCTTGACGATGACAAGGCTCTTCGAATGTTGGATGTCAGCAAGATTTACGACGATCACGCCGATTTATTCCACACAATTCCGGTTCTCGAGTCATACTCAGAGTCAACAAAGGAGAACTGGGCAGTGATGACGGTCCTCGCCGATATGACGACTCACGATGGCCTGCAACTGGTACTGTCTGCCCTGGAGTTCAAACGAAACAATCCTGGCGTCCACTTGGAACTCCTTCACAATCCCGAGGACTCTACGACGGCTTCGCAAGTGAATGCTGCTTTCAAAGCGGACGTGGAGATGCTCGGAAGCATTGAAACCATGGACCAGCTGAGCAAAATCGCAGAGGCAGCCAAAGACTTTGTGGATCATGAAGACTATTCTGCGGCTTTGACCCCATTTCTCACCATGGCCAAGATCAATTCGGGCACGAAAATGGCCATACTTAATGGCCGCGTTGTGGGACCCATTCCGTCAGACGCGTCATTCACGGCAGACGACTTCCAGCAATTATTGGAGTTCGAGCAAAACCGTCGAATCCTCCCGGTATACGCTGCGATTGAGGACCTCGGATTGGGCGACAAGATTTCTAGTGCTATCGTGGCAGCCAAAGCTACGTCTATCACTGCCCTGTCGACAATCTCTGATCTCCCGGAAGGAATCTTTGAATCAGCACCAGCCATTCGTTCCACCCTTTATGATTCGTGGAATTCAAGCCATACTGCAATCGAGATCGGGGATCATGAGACTGCCAGCATTCACATCGCAGGACTGTTGGATCCCGTCAGCGAGAGAGGCCAGCGGTGGGCGCCCATTCTCAAAGTTTTGTCGGAACTAGACGGGGTCTATATCAAACTCATATTGAACCCTTTGGACAAGATTGAAGAGCTCCCAGTGAAGCGATTCTTCAGATACGTCATGGAATCAAAACCCTCCTTCGACGAGAGCGGACAGATCAGAGAGCTGAAAGCAGCGTTCAAGGGCCTGCCATCAGAGGCACTGATGACGGCTGGCATGGATGTTCCGCCTGCATGGCTTGTCGCGCCAAAGGAGTCTACCCACGATCTCGACAACATCAAGCTAAGCTCTGCCAAGTCTGACGTCGATGCGACGTACGAGCTGCAGCACATACTCATCGAAGGCCACTCAAGAGAAGGCCAGGGAGTCCCTCCTCGAGGTGCTCAACTTGTTCTAGCGACAGAGAAGGACCCTCTCCTCACGGATACAATCGTCATGTCAAACCTCGGCTTTTTCCAGTTTAAAGCGAATCCCGGATTCTACAACATCCAGCTGAAAGAGGGACGGACTTCCGACATATACGCGATCGAGAGCATCGGTGCTCAAGGGTGGGAAGCCGCGCCTGGCGACGAGGGAACTGGGCTAGCATTGATGGACTTCCAAGGCACGACGTTGTACCCGCGCCTCAAAAGGCGAGCTGGAATGGAGAAAGAGGATGTCTTGGAGAAGGCAGACGGGTCTGGCGACAGTCTGGTCTCCAAGGGCTTGAAATTCGCCGAAGGACTGGTTGGCGGGTCCAAAACCAATTCGGTGTCGGCGCAAGAACATGCTGAGATCAACATCTTTTCCGTGGCCAGCGGGCACCTGTACGAGCGGATGCTCAACATCATGATGGTGTCTGTGATGCGCAACACCAAGCACAGCGTCAAGTTCTGGTTCATTGAGCAATTCCTCTCGCCGTCATTCAAGGAGTTTATCCCGTACATGGCAGAGGAATACGGGTTCAAGTACGAGATGGTGACGTACAAGTGGCCACACTGGCTGCGGCAGCAAAAGGAGAAGCAACGCGAGATCTGGGGTTACAAGATTTTGTTCCTCGACGTCCTCTTCCCGCTGTCACTTGACAAGGTCATTTTCGTTGACGCGGACCAGATTGTGCGGACAGACATGATGGACCTGGTCAACCTTGACCTTGAAGGCGCGCCATATGGGTTCACGCCCATGTGCGACTCGCGCACCGAAATGGAAGGCTTCCGCTTCTGGAAACAGGGCTACTGGGCGGGCTACTTGCGTGGCCGGCCGTATCACATCTCGGCCCTCTACGTCGTCGACCTGCGCCGCTTCCGAGAGCTCGCGGCTGGCGACCGGCTGCGGCAACAGTACCACTCTCTATCCGCAGACCCAGCAAGCCTGTCCAACCTGGACCAGGACCTCCCAAACCACATGCAGTTCCAGATCCCCATCCACAGCCTGCCGCAGGAGTGGCTGTGGTGCGAGACGTGGTGCAGCGATGAGAGCCTCGCGAGTGCGCGCACCATCGACCTGTGCAACAACCCACAGACGAAAGAGCCCAAGCTTGACCGCGCGAGAAGGCAAGTCCCCGAGTGGACCGTCTACGATGACGAGATTGCTGCGCTGGACACAAAGCGAAGGCGGCAGCAGCAGAAGCAGCAGCAGAATGCCGGCGGGGATACCGAGCCTGCTGGAATTCCTGTTGGGGGACAGCGAACCGCAGTGGAGGAGGCGAAGCAGCATGAGATAAACACCAAGAGCCGCAGGTGGGAGGAGGGAGAAGGCGGAAATGTTCATACGATGGACGAGCTGTGAGAGTGTCGACCAGTGCTTGGCTTCTGGTTTCTGTATCTTAATTGATGTTTCTGTCGGGACGATCCTGGACAACGGGAATGCCTCGTAGGGCGGGTGGCGACTCAAGTCACTCAACGCATTTGCGTCCGTGCCAGCCAGGTTCTCGGATACATCCGACGCTACGGTCGACGTTACAATATATGCCGTGTTTCTCATTCTCCAGCCATTTGCTGCGAGCCTGGCGGTACCTGTGCACCGGAAAGACGGAGCCAACAGGTTTTCGGGATTGCCCGTTTTCAATTGTTCATTCTGGATCATAGCCGGAATCCGAACAGTCATTGGTACATGGCCTCTGCGCTTTTGAAGTCCAAACATCCAACACAACATACATTGGCGCCCACCCATCTCTACCAAGAGAAGCCCAAATATTTGATCCATATGCGATATCAATCGACTCTAGTCCCAACCAGGCGGCTTTCTCTCGCTTAACCAGTTTGGACTCGAGGGCAACACCAATCGTGTAAAGGGATACAATTGCTGCTGTTTGATAATGGTCCGTGAATAGAAAACACGCGTGCCTCGGCAAGTCAACCCGTCAGTACACAGGAACACAATTGTAACCAGAGCCTGGTCTGTCCCTCTGCGTGACAGAAAGTCGACATAAGTTTAAAATGGCGGGTATCGATAAGGCCTATGGTTGAGAAGCAATGAAAGGGAACGAAACCGCCTTTCCTTCCCCTATCCCAAAAGCAATGAGCCAACCAAGAACGCTAGATAGACGAGATGGCATCGGGAACAAGCCCTTCATGGCTGGCTACTCTCATGTTCCTCTCGGATAGCGGTCATAGACGTCCGCAGGGCACCGCCCGTGAGCGATGGCTGACTCGGTGGTGGCATCGCTGGTAGCGGGCTTTGTCCAGTCGCCGATGGCGCACCGCTAGGTGCTGCGGCCGTGCTGGTCATGATTTGATTCGTAAGCTGCGCTGGGTTAATTGCACCATCGCCGTCGGCATTCTTGGGCTTGGCGCTGGAGTTGGAGTTGGAAGCATGCGGGTTTGGTGTCTCGGAAGACTCTCTGTGCAGAGGTGACGAATGGACCGGCGAAGCTGATTTCTTGCTCTGCGAGTCGCCGTTTCCGTTGTTGCCTCCCTTCGACGAATTGCGAGGTGAAACACGGCCAGTCTGGGGACTCCAGTGTCAGCTAATCGCTGCCGTATTCCAAGTCGCCATCAGGAGGGCACCTTACCTGCTTTGCCCAGCGAAGACCGCAACTGTTGCATAGATCTCTCTGCCCACTGGGTCCCCTTCGCCACTCAGGGGTGTTCCTCGTATGGCAGTTGGCGCAATCCCTCACCATATTGCCCACGCCCTTTCTCCGCTTCCTTTTTTTCTTGTTGGATAGGAGCCCACCGAGCTCCTCCGCGAGAATCCGGTTGACCTTTTCCATCTGTCTCAGCTCGAATTGCCAGCTTGAACACTTCGTGGTCCGAAGTTCGTCGAAAATGTTATCTTCCGAGGCCAACGCTGCGTCTTGGGTCCCTGGCATCAACGCCTCGCCAGCTAGCTGCGATACTGGCCCACCACCCGGCTGACTTCCTTGCGTGTGCAGATTAGTCCTGGATGTCACAGACATTGATCTGTTGTTTCCACCTGTGCTAGCAGGAGCGATGCTGCGTGACGATGCCTTGAGTAGCTTCGTCTGGGCCAGCAAGAAGGAAGGCTTTTGGCCTTCGGAGGCGTCGCCGGGATACAGGATCGTTTGGGCCTGTAGGCCCTGACCTCGGCGGTTCTGGACTTCATGCTTGCATGTGACGATCTTGCCTCTCCTAGCCTTCTCGATGGCCCGGCCAAACTCAGGCCGCGACTCTTTGCGCATCAGGTCCTGGATACTTGTGCCCACCAATGACTCTGGCTGCAGGTCGAGAAGCGATCTGACATTGGACGAAACGAAGAGAAACATGCCGGACGTTGACAGTTTGGTCCAGAGCTCGCTGTCGCCGATACCACCGTTTATCTCGAGATTTTGCCTGCTGAGTGCGAAGACGGGCCGTTTGCGCCCAACCAGAATGATGCACTTCCGACCCTTGCCTTGCTCGACGAAGAGAGACCCATGGCTTTCGAACCAGGTATAGCCGCTCTGCTTCCGCCTTATTCTGAAGACAATATTGACCTGGTTGCCGGCAGTGGCGTCCTTGAGTTCACGGGTGACGGGTACGATGTCGGAAGGATGACAGACGGAGGAGAGAGAGTTGCCCACGAGATCGGTGGCATCGTACTCGAGAATCCGGCTGCACGAGGGGGACAGGTAGAGGAATAGGCCCTTTAGGGATAACACATGGACAACGTCGTCGGTATTCTCCAACAACATCTTGTCCCACGACTGCTTGTGCCAGTCCGAAACCAAGCCTTTAGGGTTGTACTGCTGTAAGAGCGTCGAGACGTCGTCCACTCCAAGTGTCTGACCACTCTCGGTTTCCCACTGGCCCGACGTCGGCGGCGTCCAGATATATTGGCCAATATCGCTGTGCTTGTAGTTGACCTTGACGCCGCCAAGTTCCTGGCCAGAGATGGCATCGGGGCATTCGACGAGATCGATTTGAAACCCTATGAAGTATCTTATGTCGTCGGTGTCCCAGGGGATGGGAATCATGGTCAGCAGGTTGAGGAAGGGTTTGCCGCCCTTGCGGTAGTTGATGAGGCTCTGTTGTACCTCTCGCCCTTCGTGTATCATCTTCTTGAGGTTGTATACGGCACCGTCGTCCACAAACTCACGCTTGGAACCGGCCTCGACCTTGCCGTCTGGGGCTTGGAGGAAGCGGCAGTTTTGGCCAACGATATCGTGGCGGCTGTAGCCCGTGAGATTTTGGAAATTGTCCGAGACGTAGACGATGGGACAGTCGTTCATGGTGACATCGCAGACGACAAAAGCACAAGACATGTCGACAGCACCCAGGTGGATCTTGGGATCCTTGCGTGTAGCGACGAGCCACAGAGCCTTGAGCATGTCAAAACCACTCTTGGAGTATATAGTCTTCTCCTTGGGCTCACGCGGTGTTGGGGCAGTAACAGGTGTCACCGCCTCGGAGGCGGAATTGGTCTGAGTCATGCTGGCAGAGGTTCCAGGCTGGGGAGAGATTCCGGAGCCAGTCGAAGAGACGTGACGCGAGAGTGGTGGCGGCATGTTCTGGTTGAAGGTGCCCACATTGGGGTTGAGGTTCATGCCGTTCGCAGGGGGGTTCGGAGTGGAGCCCATGGAGCTGAACTGCGTTGCCTTCACGGTCATCATATCGTCGTCTCGTCCATCGTCCATGGTTCCGATTACCGCAGAAGCGTTGGTGGGTGTGGCACTGAGGGGCCCATCGTCAGAATCAACGCTCATAGAAAAGTCCGCGCCAACGGAAGCCATCTGGCTAGGGCTAAATCCGCTTCCAGGCGCGCCGGCCGCGGGGAACATGCCAATGGCCGAAGTGTCATTGACCATCGACCCCATGTCCATGTTGGCAAACGAGGCGGGGATCATGGAGCCCATCAGATCGGGAGAGATGGTAGAATATTCGGCGGGGTCGACCATGTAACTGCCCATCTGATCTGCCATGCTGAGGTTGGTATTGATGTCTGAAAGCCCCGATGCCATGGATTGATTGAAATGGTAGTTTCCAAGGCTAGCGGTGCCGGCTCCGAACGACATCATGTCGCCCGTGCCAATGGAAGACAAGCGCCTTGCGTTCTGCGCCTGCGACTCAGGGTTGGAGTAGGTGTGCGGCATGCTCCTCCTCCGATGCATTTCATCCTGGTTGTTGCGGATAATGTCATCAAGCGAATCGCCACTCAGCATGGCGTGATCCGGCATCACCTGAGAGATGGCGGACTGTGGCTGGAGAGAAGGCTGGTCAGAGAGATTCATGGCATTTGGGAGCGGCTGCTGATGCTGCTGCTGCTGCTGCCGCTGCTGCTCCCCCTGTTGCTGAGAGAGACGACGCTGTAGCTCTTGGGTAGGCAGCTGTGGGTGTGTATAGAAGCCATCCATGGCGACAGCATCTGGCTGGACTGCAATGGCCCAGTCGTCTGTGGGCGATGGAAGAGCAAAGTCGGGTCGCTCCGACGAAACGGGCAGAGCTCTTGCTTTTAGGGGCCCGGGTGTTGGGCGTGCAGGTGCTGCGTCTTTCGGTCATGAAGATACAGCCTGCTGCAGCCGAGGACGGAGGTTGATTCGGCCAGGCAGAGGTTATCCAGAGTCGGGGGTCGAGCTACCAATGGAAACGAGACTTCTCGCTGGTGGGACGGGACGAGACGAGTCGGTACGGCTTGTATTCGCCACGAGATGGAAGGGCTTCGGCGGCGGGCATTCGACAACGTCGTGACAATCTGGCTCGGTCGGTCGTGACAGAACCAAGGGGTGTTCGCCAGGCTGGGCTGGGCTGGGCTGGGATGGCCTGCAGCGAACGCCGACACGGCACAGGTTGCAAACTTCGGGCGGTGGCGGCAATGGCGGCAGCGGTGATGGCGGCAGCGGAGCGGATGCTGCTGATGGCGATGATGCTGGAAGGGGCTGGGTCGGCGGCGGCGGTGTCGGCGGCGGCGGTGTTGGTGTGTGAAAGATGCATCCAAGCCTATGTAGGTGGTGACTGTGAGATGCAAGCGAGTTCTTGGTGGTTTGCAATTACTGAGGCTCGCGCAACATGGAAGATGACAGAAGTAGATGACGCTCTGAGAGATGCCCGTCTCTGGGGAGGGGGGATTAGTAAAATGGACCTCTTTCCCCTGGCTTTCTCGCTGACTTGCATGTTAAATGCTACCTAGCTCCTAGCACAGAGCTCTGAGAGCGGAGGGAGAGGAACAGGAGCGGCAGCTTGGGTGCTGTACTTCGTACCCTAACCCAAAAGGTAGCCAGGTTGTAAGCCTACATGGGTATCTTGGTGCATAGGCCTATCCATTCTCTGCCTAGCTACGGAGAACTTCGTACGAAGGTACCTGGGCAACTGCGCTACCGGGCTTGTGCTAGCAATACCGGAGTTCACCAGAATCCATCCATATTGGACGAAAATCATGGGCAAATGTGGCAGTATCCCACCAACCCTTCAAAGCTCCATGGTGGAGTCGCGATTCACGAAAGCGGGGTGGCGGAAGCTTGGACGCCACTACGGAATAGTAGCTACCGCTGTTCGCCGCTCTACGCGCCCGGCTGCTAAACGGCGAGCCTGGCTTTACCTGCCATGTTTCTACGAGTACGTGCCGGCAACCCTGGATAAGGGTATCTTATTACGCAACCTACTCGTACTCCGTATCTACCCGCCTTGCCTTATCCGACGCAGGCGAGTAAGGACTTGCTGTTTGGTCCACCGGCTATCCGCTAGGGTGGCTGGTAGCTATGTACATAGATAACCTTGCGGCCTCGTAGGCTACTGGACATTGGCGTCGTAGGGACCAGACGGGGCATGCATTGTGCGCCAGTTCATGTCTGGGGTGTCGCAGGCGGTGCAGGCAAAGGCGAGACGCACGACGGCTGACCTCACTCGCAGAGGCGGGACTTGACATACAGCAACTTGTTTCCAAGTTTGAAGACAGCACTCTATGCAGTATGGAGGTTAACAGGTGGTCTCTCACTCGAGAAGTTTTGTTCAAGGAGACCGACTGCCTTGCCGGCTCTGCAAGGTACCGTACGTAGTTGCAAAGCTGCCCCTGTACGTCTCCCGACATGCCCCAGATGAAATTGACTCCAGTGAGTTGCCGAAACTTTTCGGGACGGTAGCATGCACGGACAGGAAACGCCGCATTCTCGCTGGGTGAGACTACCTTTCAATCCGACACTAATTAACTGCTCGGCATACCCAAAAGAAGGAAGAACCGGCGGATACCTCAAGGGTAGAAACTGACATGCTCACGCCAAAGAGCCTTCAAAAACAGGGACATAACCCCCCCCCCGGACTATTTGCTCCGCGCCAAAAAATTCTCCGTTTGCCACCGACTGGCATGAAACGGTCTGATGAAACCTGCCTTGTGGAAGGAACCAAGCATTCCCCGCCGTTTGGGACTTTCTTCTGCTCCCTTACTTGGCCCCCTTTACGTATTGGCCAGGTCCCCTTGGACAGAAGAAAGGCGCCAAGGCGGCTGCTCAAAGCTTGTCTCTGGATCTGTGAGTGACTATCCCTGAGGCGCTGGGAGGTTGATACGTGGGTAGCTTCTACGAGTAGAGTCTCGGTTGTACGAGTACGTACTTCGTACAAACGTACGAGTACTGAAGCAAGGTGCCTGCAGGTTTCTGAATCCGCGTTCGCGCTCAGGCAGACAGATTGAAGTGTCTGACAAGGTATTATCCCTCGCCCGACTACCAACTAGACAAGCAAAAGACGGCAGCTTGATGACTTTGCCATCTGGCCACTGTCAGTCCACCTCAGCGCTGCCTTGTAGGCATTCGTACAGTGCATAAATGCGGATGTACGCAGACTTCTGCCACTAAAACTCCTTGCGGCCCTCGCTGTTGCGAGTTCGGCGAGTCGATGCATACAGGCACCTGGGCCATGGAATCGTGCACGCATGCTGCCAATGTGCCGAAATGGATGCGGACAACCTCGATTCTGAATGTCGCGGCCAACTACCCATGACTACATAGATTGCGGGATGTATTCACCTCTATCAGGCACCTCCCCTCCTCGCCAAAGCTTGCACATTATGCACCATTTCCACTCACCCATAATCCCCATATGCTACTACTCTCCGTACCGAGCCTGCCGCCTCCCCTCTAGACCCGACGCCCGTTCGCCGTGCGATTCGCCGCCGCCGCCGATTATCACTTGCGCACGGCATCGTCTCCTCCAGTGTACGGCTCTCTTCGCGTTCAAGCTGTCAAGCAACGCAGGAAAAGGGCTACCTCGAGCTCGAATTGGTATCATCGGTGCAGAGCTGGAGAGCGTTCCCCTCAGCTACCACGATCACAGCCTTCCAAGACTGAATAATCCATGTCATTCCCTGTACGTCAAACGAAGATCAAAAGTCAGTCCCTAGCTGAAATAGCCCATAATCGTCCGCTGCGAGTCCTGCGAGAACTGCTGGAGCAGAGGCGTCGGGTCCACGTTGGCAGTCGTGAGCAGAATCTTCGTGGCCGCCGTCACCCGGCTGGCCGTCTGCCCCTGGAGCGTCTCTGCCTCGAGCGCCTGCGCGATAAACACAAACAGCTTGCTGGCCTGGCTCATCACCGCTGGGTGCCGCCTGTAGAGTCAATAAGTCAGCCACTGTCTGTCTGCCCATTGCTGGTTCAAGCCGTGTCAGTCGGCTGTGCGCCACTTACTGGTCAATAAGTTCCGCCAAGTACGCATACGCATACGGCGCTGCCTCTTCGTCGCTGGTCACTGGCAGGGTATCTATCCACTGAGAGATCACGGCCTGCGTGTTGTCCGCTATGCTGCCCGCATTGTAATGCAGGATCTTGGCAATGGCGGCACAGGCGTTCTCAGTAGCGTATGCATTGTCTTCGCTTCTCGCATCGGGCACTTGCGTCACTTGGAACAGGAACGGCACCGACCCTCCGAGGAACTGGGACCACGCTGCTCCGCCGCGATGGGCCGCCACACCGATACCATAGGCCGCAGCTTGCCGGATCGCTGGTGACGGATCCCTGCAGCCGTCTATGAGAGGTTGAGTGATGTAGTTGGCGTAGCGGCTGCTTTCTGGCCCGCAGTACTCCAGCACGTCGTCCATGATGCAGAGACCCCATTGTCTCTGGGTGGGATCCGGAGATGCGAGGAACCCTTCGTAAGTCGACATCAGCCGCTCCCATGCCGGCAGGAAAGCCGCTCCGTGGTTCTTGAAAATGGAATGGAACGCCTTGTTCATGTCCGACAGCAGTGTTTGATCATCCTCGATCGCAATCAGCGTCTCTTCGGCTTCATCCTCGACGTCGTCGGCTGTGGCACCCTCCTTGTCTTCGACACGCTGGGCGACCCTGTCCTTGTAGTCCTCGAGAGCAGAGTGGACCGAGTCAATGAAGCGCGTCATGTGCTCGGCCGTCATGCAGTCTTTGCCGACTACCTGGACCGACTCGTAGAAGCACTGGTACATCTCGGCCAGCGTCTCAATCGACGGCTCGGCGGTGAGAACCTCCAAGAGCTTGTCTACCGTCGCGGTCCAGAGGCCCGCTAGTTCGTTGGAGGGACATCCGTATGCTTTCTTGTACGAGCTCAGAAGCTGCGGCACCAGCTTTGCTGAGATGTAGCGCACAGGGTCGTGGAAGAAGAAGGCAAGACCGGGCAGCGCAATCTTCTCCATGATGTTGGCCACGAATGGAGCAAAGGCAGCCTCGAGGACCTGGGCGTAAACAACCAGGAGCTCAATAGCCATGTGCTTGTCGTCCATTGTGCTTGTCCGAATGCCAATCATCTTACCCTTGAGAGGGACAAACTCCCAGCCATCCTCACCATTCATCTGCTCGGCCTGGTCGTCGTCGTCCAACAGCTGGATGTCTGCCTTGGCCATGGCCAGCTCGAGGAGCGGCGGCATGACACTTTCCAAAAATGGCACGAAGTCTGATCCAAGCACGCGGCACATCCGGCCCCAGCAGTGCATCAGGTACTGCGCCTGTGGGTCGTCCGTATCTGTAATGCTGGTCTGGATGTTGGCGAGAAGGTTGACGAGGGTCATGGCGTCCGGGCCAAGCCGCTCCCGCCCGACAGCGAGGGCGATGAGAGTGGCACACTCCATAGCTTTGGCGCGCAGGAGCCTATACTCTTTTTCGCTCTGGTTTTGGAGGACGTTGACAAGAAGAGGCATCAAGGTGTCGTAATACTTGGAGAAGGCAGCTTCAGCGGCATCAGCAATGGTCGCAATGGTAGACAAGGCCTGCTCCTGGACGAAGCGCTTGTCACTTTGCAGCAGCTGGAAGAGATGGGAGAGGAGCTCGTCCAGGTAGGGTTCCAGAATGGACTTTTCCGCCTCTTCGCAAAAGTTGACCAACGCCGCCGCCGCGTGAGACTTGACACGGGCCTCAGGCGATTCCAGGACGGGCACAATCGCCTTCAGTACTCGGTCGTAAAAGTCGGTCTGCATCTTCGGGGCAAAGTCGGTGCTCATCTGGCCCAAGGCATTGCAGCCAGCCCAGCGGACACGGGGGTGAGGGTCTTGTAGAGCCGGGATAACTAGATCCAAGACCTGGCTGAGCTCGCCAATCATGAGGTCGCGACATCCCTCCGAGATGGCCGAGATGGCCATCAAGGCCGCATGCCGATCTCTCCAAGCCATTGAGGTCATCATCCGCGGGAGCCAGTTGAAGGTTGGGGCCAAAATTGTCTGGCCGCCGAGCTTGTTGGCGAGACGGTCCATGGTCTGCTCACCGGCCACGTGGTTCTGATCACTCTCGTCTTGGTCAAGCTGAGAGGGCGTTAGAAGTTTTACTTGGTAACACATAGCATCGCCCTTCACTCACATCGTCAGATGCAAGCCACTCCGCGGCATCATCATCATCCTCACCCAGGTCGGTCATCAAGCTCAGACACTGCGTAATCATATCCGTCGTGAAAGAGGCGTCTTTCCTGCACATGGACGGCGCATAATCCGCGAACGTGGCCATGAGTTCAAGCGCATTTTGCCTGCAAATGCTATCCAGCTCTTTGTCCTGAATAACAGATATGTTAAACTGAACAAGGTTGTGGAAGAGCTGCTTGAACATCTTCGGCGCAGATTCGGCGAGATCAATGAGGGCCAGCAGAGCCTTGCTCAGGTCCTCCGAGTCCTGTGACTCCTTGATGGGAGGCAGCACGTTGAGCACGTCTGGGATCAGCGCGTAGTACTTGGCTTGCGACTTCTTGCTGATGGTCCTGAAGAAGGCAGCAAAGGCCTCCATGGCCGCAAGACGGACCTATGCGGGAGGTTAATGCGCTGCGAGCGGGGAGATTCGAGGTAATCGACACGCACCATGATGGCGTCATCTTTGAAGCCTTTCTGGAACGCCTGGAGGACCGCTTCCTCATGTTGCTTTTCGATAATGCTGGGGGTCGTGGTAAAGACTCGGAAGGCATTCTCCCGCTTCTCAGCTTCGGGCGCCTGGCTGAGCTGGAAGAGCGCGCCGAGCAGTTCAGGCCAGGCATCATCTGTTGAGGAAAAAGAGTTAGCACCCAGGCCATGGGCAAGGCAACCGTGGTTGGTGACTGACTATTGTCGGAATATTGCCGCGCGAGCTCGGCAACAGCATCGCTGATTTTGTTACGGACGGTGCGATCGGCTTCGGTGGCGAGGGTCTCGAGGAGCTTCTGGCGGATGACAGCGGCCTGTTCCTTGGACAGAGAGTAGAACATGTCGAGATTCTCGCCAGACTCGACCTTTCGGGTCTTGGAGGCAATACGGCGGAAAATGACAGCAGCAAAGGAGCGGGTCTGTTTTGGCAGCTGTTAGACTTGCGGTCGCGAGGAGGACGGAGGCTGCGAGACTGCGAGGCAAATCGCGCGGGCCGTGCCGAGGGCGGGCAAGCAGGCGAGCAGGCGAGCGGGAGTGACGGGCAAGGCAAGGTACGCACAGCGTTGTCTCCGGCGCCCTGGACCTGTTCCGCGAGGCCCATCAACAGGACCTCGGGCCGGGCGCCGGTCCAGTTGTTCTGGAGGTGCTCCTCGGCTTGGGAGCGGATGCCATTGTCGGCGGACTGCAGGGCCTGGAGCAGCTGGGTGAGCTCGGCGTGGACGTCGGCGGAGAGGAGAGACATGATGGCGACGGCTCGATGGCGGGCGGCGCCGTGCAGCCTATGTCGGACGGCTCGTCGACTGTATGGCTGGCAGGCGGATGGCGTGTAGCCGTTTGCAGGAGAGCTCGGTTGGTGGTGGTGGAAGAGAAGCGGGATGGATTCGAGATTCGACTTTTGGTGGGCGGGAGAAAGTGGGGGGAGGGGAAAGGCCGCCTCAGTGGCCACCACGCCGGGCGTGCGCGGTCGCGTCCCAGTGCTGGTCCAAGGGAGTGTTTTTGCCAGGGACAGCGGCGGAAGAGGTACTGGGGCTGGGACGCTGGGTAGGGAGTAGGGCAGCAAACAAGACTGGCAAGGTAAGTAGGTAGGTTAGAGCGCCCTGCCGCGTGTCGATGGCGAGGCCAAATGTCGCGAGTGCCCAGAAGGTCGATGTTGCAGTCGAGGGGTGGAAAGTGTCGGTGTTTTTATTTCCCTTCCCTCGGGCAGCGACCGGGGAGGAGGGGGACCGCGCCGTCTGGTACGTACCTATTTCCCTGGCGTTTATTTTGGTCAAGGTTGCTCGTTGGCCTGGATGGCTGCAGCTAGCCTGGACTCCGGACGTTGCCTTGAGCCTCAAATTGATGGAATGATAGGTACCTTCATCGAGCGCCCGTGAACAAATGGATTCTTTGGAACCATGATTGCTCGGAGGGTTTCCCCCAACGATGTGGTGCGCCGTTATGCCCAAGCGTCTTCTGTCTCGAGTCTTTTACCTAGATGGATGTGAGCCTCACGGCGCCTCGACGAGACGCCTATCGCAATTCACACGCAGAATAAAACGGGTCCCATTTTGCAAGACGTTGCATTGTCGCAACAGCGTGAGTATCGCTGGCTGCCATCCACCAAGGGCCAGGAATTGTTCTCTTGCTTATACGACTGCCATATTCTGCCTGCCTGGAACATATCGCGACTCAGCGTCGACGACTCGACCTGCTCGACCACGATGGAGCAGAGAATTGCAGCATAAGACTGCTTGCGACGGGAAGACTGATATTCGTAGGAAATACTTCGTACGTTGGAGTTGGTTCGCACCACCAACGCAGGGTACCTACGAGTAGGTACCTACCCACGTCATCAGAACACCCGACAACAACAACCCCGCCCCGCAATAGACAAGGTAGGCCTTTTCCACTTCCATCTCCATCAAGATACCAATCGCTCCCACTCCTCCGCACATCCCGCGATCCCTGCATACCTTGCCTGCCTACCTGCGAGTATCTTTCGCGCGCCCGCTGGCAACAAACCCAGCGCCAACGTACTGTGACAGCACCCAACCAAGGCCTTGATCGTCCCAGTTCAACGGGTAGTTCTTCGCCTGCCCACGGCTTGTTTGTTGTCCATAGCGTGGCGGCACTTCAGCGCCGAACCTCCTCCTTCTTGATGGATGCCTCGTCGAGCTCCGGCGCCGGCGGGAGGGACTCGAAGGATGCCAAAGACAAAGACGCCAGCCCGTCCGGCCTCTCCATCGCTGTTCCCCGATCGTCGACGAGCTCCCACCAGTCAACCCCGCCCCAGCGAACACCCTCTTCATCCAGCATAAACAAGACGGCACATCGCCAGAGCTTCGCCGAGAACCTGCGAAATGCCCCTGCTTCTCCTCGTCATCGCCATCCCTCCTTGACCCAGGCTGCGGTGCAGGACCTCCTGAACCATCCTCCGTCCGGCAACAGACACACAAATCCCAGGTTCGTCGGCCGGGAATGGCGCGACATTGCCGTTGGGGAACTTGTGTCTCCCGACGACGTCAGGTGGATTGAGATGGACAGCAGCGTCGAGGAAGCTACAATGGTGAGATCCAACGTGACTAGTTTCTCTGATCTTTCAGACTTTGTACTGATGCGTGCATGTGCCCTGTCACAGACATTGCTCAAGAGCACGACCAACGTCGTCCTCGTTCGGCAAAACGCATTAGCCCATACCCCCATCACTACGTTCGACTACAGTGATCTCAACGCCTACCTCCTCGTCGTCGTGGGCCTGGTCAGGCCCGACGGCGACCAGGTCGAGTTGTACAATTCCATCATGGCCAAGGCCCAGCAGGGATCCCAAATATCTCTGCGGGAGATCCAACCCATATGCAGACAAGAGCCCCTCGTCAGTGTCGCTTCTAGCGGCAACCTCTCTCAGGCCATCGAAATCCTGGGCAGCGGCATACATCGGCTAATGGTCAACGGGCCCTCGGGTGATGTCGTTGGTGTCTTGAGCCAACTGCGCATGGTTGACTTCTTTTGGAACGAGGGCGTCAACTTTCCCACGATTGATCGCCTGTACCCGGCCTTGCTACGAGACTTGGGAATTGGCACTCAGAAGATCATCTCTGTCAAGTGAGCCCGCTCGCCGTCCAGACTGGATTTTGAGGCGATCGTGCTGACCGTGTCTCTAGTTCGGACGCTCCTCTTTCGGACGCCCTGACGCTCATGAACGACGAAGGACTCACCAGCGTTGCGGTAGTCGATAACGGCCAAAATGTGGTTGGCAACATCTCCTCCAAAGATGTTCGGCATCTAACCACCACGTCGAGCGCCCCATTGCTCAGTGGATCATGCATGCACTTCATCTCCATCATACTGAACGAGCGGGGCGTAGAAAGGGGCCAGGACACCTTTCCAGTCTTCTACGTCAACCCCTATTCAACCCTCGCGCACACCGTCGCCAAGCTGGTCGCCACGAGATCGCACCGTATGTGGATCGTTGAGTCGGCGTCCCCGTCACCATCAGCTCCAGCGACGCCTTTGATGGGACCGCAGAGCTATGTGAGCGGTACTCCGCCGCCTATGACGGCGAACCCGACCCCTCCTTCGCCTGTGCCGTCAGCAGCTGTCCCTGCATCTGCCATGGCGGGAGCACGCATTTCTGGCAAGCTAACTGGTGTCATCTCCCTGACGGACATTCTCAATGTTTTTGCCAAGTTTACGGGGCTGCATCCGGCAGACCCAGGCGAGCAGCGGGCCAGACGGCGGAGAAGTTCAAGCAGCTCAGTGCGCCCGAGTCTGGAATCTTCGCGGGCGAGTCTGGATACGCGACGGTGACGGGCTGAAGTCGGCTTCCAAGTGTGGGGATCCACGCCGCTTGGTGTAGCGAGCGTTGGAGATATGTTTCGGTCCTCCCTCCAGCGCGGGCGCAGATGAGGCTCTGCGCCACGCTCTGTCGGTTTCCAAGTCATTGGCAATGTGATTATCGACAGTTGCGTTGGGGGTACTCAAATGAAGACGAATATTTGCCATCTTGCTGGGGTCATTCGTAGGTTAGCCGTTAAGGAAATGTCTGCTGGCCATAGCAATTACAAAAACAGGGCGTTCTGCAGCAGATGCGCTCCCAATTGATCGAGGATAACCCTCACTTTGGACTGCCGTCGTGTTTTGCTGTCAACCCAAGGTGAAGTGAACATTTGCTGTGCGGAGTACGTATTTGTAGGTACAAACTACAGTCACCAGCTGCCATCTTACTCGTAGTCGTACTCGTAGCTGGGAGAGAACGGGGCAAACGGCATCGTTCCCTATTTGGCAATTCAGGGTGGAGCTTTGAATTGAGTACTCCGTACGGAGTACGGAGTACTCGTGCGCAGTACGGACAAGTAGTCGGTAGCGTGTGGCAAAACTCCCCTCCCAAATGCCCCGTGACTCTGCTCGAATGCGTCAAGTCACTTTGCTTGACTCACGTGCATCTGATCGCTCTCCTTGCCACCTCTCTCACCCACTTCCGCTTCGTTGACCTTTATCGTTGCCCTCTTGTATGTTATTTCGACCGCTGCTCTTGGACCGTTCATTTATTTTCAAGTTCGCTCCGTGACAAAGCACCCGGCACCCCGGACAAACTCCACAGCGTCTCCCAGCTCAGTCGGCCCTTCGTTGTTCTTCTGTCAACTTCAAGCACGACTCCATGCTGCCTAGCCTCGACACTGAAAGCGCTTCAATATCTCTCCTCTCTTGGCCGAACTGCATTTGTCCGACTACCTTGACGATATTCGACCAGGTGATCTCTACCACTTTTGCTTTGGTAGCTTCCGGCTAGAGCGTCGCTCTTCGTCCTCTCAAGGCAACGGCTTGGCGGACTGCATTTGCAGCATCAATGGAACCATCCCGGCTGTTCATCTTTACAAACACTATCATTTCACGCCATGGATGACGAATCAGATACTTCGTCGCGGACAGATCGCCTTCGACCATGTGCGGAGAGTTCCAAGAGCCATGTCAGCAGCCGGAAAAGCTGCTCCCCAAAGCTAGGCGACTTCGCCAAACTCCAATCTCACGCCGCCGCGCTGCGCCTCAAGCACTCGCCACGGTCCGGCTCGGGCAGCGCCTCCGGCTCTGCGAGCAGGCCCTCGGGTGCTGGCGACAACCATCCATTGGAGTCCTCGACCCGTCTAAATGGACCTACCAAGCTCGGTGATTTCTTCCGACTCTTCGCGCAGTTGCAGTCTTCCGGCCCAGTAACAGACACCCGGGATCTCAAATGTCGCCCTACAGCTGCATTCAGTCCAAGCCCCATGCCTTGCGCAAACGTCTCGCATGTTGCAAGCGAGCCCTCTGCTCTACATTCTGTCAGGACTTGCTCTCCCAACAAGGCGCTGGGCGGCCCTTCCGGCTCGGATTCGGATCCCCAAGAGCGCCCCGAATCCGACGACGGAGTCGACAACGGTGCTTTCACACCGTCTACAACCCCTCCATCGTCAACAGATCTCGATGCGCACCCACTGGCCCGTTCAACAGAACGAAGGGCCGGGCCAAACTCGCTTGATGCCTCGACACAGGCTCAGGAACGCCGGTTGAGCGTGGGACACGTACTTTCATACAGGCGCGACAAATCTGGTCCCTTGATTCCCGTCTACGACAGGTTGCGATCCAGGGACCAGAAGAACCAGTCTCTGTCGCTGAGCCTCGGGCCGCTCCGCGCCATAGACAGCCTGAGGGCCGCGCAATACCCCGTTGTAGCAGCCAACGGCATCCATGTTTTCCTGGACATGTCGAACATCAATATCAGCTTTCAGCAGGCCCTCCGGCGAAGATACTCGATTTCCGAGAGGGCACGTTTCACGCCACTGCCCCCTCTGGACCTGCAGTTTCTGACTGAGATTCTCGTCCGCGGCCGCCGAGCTGTGGCACTCAACGTCGGGTGCTCCGTGGTGCTCGGAAAGCCACAGCCCCGGTACGTCCAGCAGCTGCGGGATCTCGGCTACCACGTCGACCTCAGAGACCGGAAGGGGGTCGCCGACGCCGTCAGGTCGCCTTGCCGGAGGAGACCCGGTGCAGGCGCATCCTCCTCCTCTGACGAGATGCTCGCCGCCACTGGCACCGTCCGCTACGTCGAGGACCTTGTGGACGAGACGTTGCAAACGCGAATCGCCGAGTCCGTCATGGAGTACTTTGAGAGGCAAGGCACGCTCGTCCTTGCTACCGGGGACGCGCAGCCGGCCAAGTACTCGGACGGATTTCTCGCCTACGCCGAGCGAGCCCTGAAAATGGGCTGGCACGTCGAGGTCGCCTCGTGGAAGAACAGCCTCTCCTCCCACTGGGGGAGTCCCGAGTGGACGGCTAAGTGGGCCGACCGCTTTCGCATCATCGAGCTCGACGACTTTGTGGACGAGCTTCTCGTCAGCTACACTTGAACACCGTCTACCAATATGCACCTTCATTTTTGGCTGCAACAACTCGCCTCTAGTTCTCGCTCAATGGCAGAAGAATTACGCCATCGTTTTCGCAACTGACTTACCGCGTTTTCCAAGACTACATAACTCTGCACTACGAAGCGTCAACCGATTTCATTTTCCTTTCAGCGAAGCCCTCTTGGTTGTCTGCTATTCGGGGGTCCCCATCCATTTTTACGGCACGATCCTATATGTGGACAGATCTTTCCCGCTGTTGCGAATTTACTCCGGGCTACACATGGGGGCATTTTATGGCGCGGCGTTTTACTTTGGCAACTGGTATGGGTGCCATAGATGGCGAGCATGCTTTGATTTGTGTCAGTTGGCACCATGTCCTGCGTTGTGTAAACAAAGTTGAAGAATGAGAGGTTACGGAAAAAGTACTCTGGGGGAAACAAATATAAAACCGAAGCCACATATTGTATCGTGGATGGCCCCATCTAGCCTCCCCTATTGCATCCATGTCAGCTGCTCATCCTGTCAGCACGTCATGTGTGCTGGTTTCACACAAATCGTTTTTGGTGTACAACAAGTAAATACCTAATGCAGATACTTTGGTAATAGCTAGAGTAGGTAGCTGTCAACCCCCAAGGCATATTCCCATCTACTACCACGTCTAGGTCCCCGTGCCTGTCCCACGACATGTTACACTTGGGACAGCTGCCAACCAAATCAACCAAGCATGGTGTCAGAATCGCAGGAAAAGAAAAAAGTTTCGAGACTACTCCAACCCGCCTGTTCAGAGTCGGCACATCGCCTGGGTTATGCGCCGCCATAGTTGTCACCTAAACTTTGGTACACAAGATAGTGACAGCAGCCCTCGTGTCTGTTGGGCCGGTCAAGTTTGATTGCGAACGGGCCGACGGGAGCAGCGTCTACTCGTCAGAGGCAGAGATGGCGCCGTCAATGCCCCAGTATTGTTCAGCGTTGAAGGTAGCCGTGTCCCTCGTCTTCCAAAGATCGTTGAAGGCGGAGAAGAGGATGACATCGCCCGGGGTGCTTGCGAATTCCTTTTTGATCGAGTCTATCGCAGACTTCTGTTCCTGGAGGCTGGGAACTGCCATGCCGTTCTTCTCACCCTTCATGGGCCAACCAGTCTCCGTCACGACCACCTTCTTAGGGACCGAGAGGGCCGACTTGACGCTGCTGACCGTGTCTTGGAGCCAGCGCCCGGACTCCGAGGCCGAGACAGTGCCGTCGAAGAAAGCATGCGCGTTGATGGCGCAGTAGTCAGACTGCTCACACAGCTCGGGGTGATCCCGAGCGGCCACAAACGTATCGACAGCCACAACCGGTCCCTTGTATCCGGCGGCGCGAAGTGTCGAGCGGGCGTTCTTGACAGCTCTCACGATCTGCTGAGGGCTGGCCTGGCCATTGTTGACGAGCTCGTTGCCGACGCTGACCGTGTGCACCATGTCCCAGTCGCCGTTGACCCCCGAGATGATCTTGTTGGCTTCATCCTCGACCAATGACGGCTCCCAGATGCCCAAGAAGACCTTCACCCCGTGGGCCTTGGCGACCGAGTACACGTTGCGGACCTGGTCGCAGTCCGTGCCGTAGATGCGCACCAGGGAGTAGGAGCCCGCAAAGCGCTGGAAGTCGTTCTCGATGTCTTGCTTCGACTTACACGCGTGATCGGCGCGGTAAGGAGCGTACGAGATGCCAAAGAGAGAGCCAGAATTTGAGCTGTTTGCATACCGACCGTCCTGGGGCTTTCCGGGGCCGGGGACAACCGGCGACGTCTGCCCAGTCGGGGCTGCTCTTCCGGAGGTAACGCTCGCAGAGGGCGGGGTCGACGCCGTGACGACCAAGGTCTGCGTGGACAAGGCCGTCCTGGTGATCGTTGTTGTCGTATCCTCGGACTTGGCGCCGGAGGGAGGGCTCGTTGGCAGCAGCAGCACGGTCTCGGTCGCGGTTCTGACAGGCTCTCCAGCATCGTCAACCCAGACCAGGACCTGGGGCACCCGCACGGGTCCGGTCACTGACGAGTCGTAGAGGACGATGTCCGAGCCATCTTGGGCGTTTGGACGCGCGAGCTGCGTGCCTGTAAAACCATGCTGGTTGGCACTCCGTCGCAAGAGGAGACTTGTACAAGGCTGGCGGACAGGGTCACTTACCAGCAGGGTACCCAGCGACGAGCTGTCCAAGCGCGATGGCCGAGAGCAGAAACTGTCCAACTGCCATGGTGATAAGCAAATGAGGGCAGTGCCCGCCCGTATATATGAAGTGAACTGTTGATATCAAGGCAGGGATAAGGGGCTTAGATCATAGGAGTGACTAGATAGCAGCGAGCGACGAGAAACAGAGGGGATTCCAAAGGAGCGGCGGGACTCGCAACACGACGGCCGGAGACTGTTCTAGGAGCGGTACGAAGTAGGGGAGACAAAGAACGACGAGAAGGGGAGGTAAAAAGACACGGGGGAAAGCTCAATTGCAGACAGACGGGGACTGCGGGACCGAGGACGTGACGTTCAGGGCCACGGGAAGGGACTGGGCGAGCATTAAGGGGGTGGTCGGAGCTGCCGCCAGGAGTTGCCAGGGCATCGATGGATGAGAGCGACTGCCATCTCTCGGCCGAGCCAAGCGCGTCCTCGTGGCGCTGGGGATTTAATCAATAACAAAAGTGGCGAGGAATGCGCGCCGGGATATTGCCCGGAGCCGTGATGCGGCATGGAATGAGACCCAATTGTGACAATAGGGGAGTCGAGGGAGGGACGGCGCCAGCGACGCCGCCCCCCGTGGCCACGCGCAATTGCGGCACTGCACCGCTCGTTGTCTGCCATGAGGAGAGGACACGGCCATTAATTGATGCGCCAAGGAGAAAGAGAGGCTGGTCGGATGCCTGGCGAGGGCTGGGCGAGTGGTGATATATCTTGGGATGTACGGGTATGTAATCCGTATCTTGGCATCTGACCCGCAGGGGCGAGAAGGTTGTGGATCGCCAGACAGCCGAGACATGCCAGCCATCATCAGGCCGTCCCGCCGTGCTGTGGGTAAAAAGAAAACATCTAGCGATATGCTCCTCGTCGGTTCAACAAAGACCCGAACGCTGCGTCACGGCGATACAAGTTCTATTAATCATTAGCTGACTTTGGTACAAGTTACATATACAACAGGGCCATGGAGCCATCAGGCAAGGCCGTCCTCTTCATCAAGACGCCCCAATTTCCTGTGGCACAGGACAAGGCGCTTGCCCGTCGTGCTGGCTGGCCCAGGTCGTTCAATCATATACCATCCGACAGGATGAAATGTCGACCAACCGCCTGCTGTCGTTGCTGTTCTCAGCGACCCGTAAACGCCGCCGTTCACCCGCCCCGCCAAACGTTGCAACAGCCTGATGTCCGTAAGCCCGCCCGCCTGCCGGCGTCTCACGCCGACTTGTTGCTGGCCTTGCGGGTCATGATTTTGGTTATGGCATGGCGGATCGTCACGCCGGCCTTCTCAATATCCTTCTTGGAAAGGGCTGAGGTGATGCACACCTTGAGCGCCGGCTGTGCGTACCAACCGCCGCCTTTGGCCGAGACGGCGTGGGCATAAGGCCTCGTCTTGAGCCGCGCGATCATGACGCCATTTGCCAGCGACTGACAGTCCAGAGTCAGCACGGATGCTCCGGATAGGAGGGATTCTACGTGGGACTCACCTCGTCCGTGCATTCCATCAGTATCCGCTCTTGGTCATCCACACTCAGCTTCCTTGCCTTGACGACATCTGGCTTGAGGACCAACAGCATAATGGGGTTCTCGGGGGCACTAGTGCACATGACCCAGTCGCTCCGCGGGTCCAGCTGAGCCTTCATGGCCTTGATATTCTCTCGACATTGGGTCAAAATGTCCGGGTTTGACTGGAGCAAGTGGACGGTCTCACTGGCGGTCATGGCTAGCATGGCAGGCAGAGCAGCTGAGTAGGTGTAGGCCGATGATGTGATGCGCTGGTGTTCGACGACGTCCTTGGCCCCAGCACAGAAGCCGCCGCCAGCACACAGGGGCCCGGACAGAGACCCGACAATCATGTCAACCTGCTGAGGATCCACGTTCTGTGCCTCGGTGAGGCCGCGGCCGGTTCGACCCAGAACGCCAAACGACCACGTCTCGTCGAGGATGATGCGAAACTTGTATCTCTCCTTCAGCACAACAAGCCTCGGCAGGTCCGTGGAATCACCCAGCGTCTCGAACAAGCCTTCGGAAACGACGAATCTCCGTGTCAGCTTCTTGGCTTTGGCCTGCTCCTTGACCACGGCCTTCATGGCCCTCTCGAGATCGTCCATGTCGCCGTGATTAAACCACTTGATATGGCTCCTAGAGGCCTGTAGTCCCCTCCGAATCGAGTAGTTGACGGCTTTGTCGGCAATGATGACGTCGCCGCGCTTGCAGAAGGCGGGGATCACACTGGATACAGTCGAAAAGGACTGAGCGTAGACGATGCACCCCTCGGTGCCCAGGTAGTTGGCGATGTCCGCCTCGGCCTTGACGTGGACATCCTGGGTACCGTAAAACTGCGGCGGGCCACAGGGCCCAACACCATACGTGCGCAGGGTCTGGATGGCCTTTTCCTTGATCTGCTCGTTGGAATTGAAGTTGTAGAAGTTGTAGGATGCGAGGTTGGTGACGGTGCGGCCGTTGGAGAGCCTCACTTTGGGGCCAGTCGGGCTGTCACGCACGATATGTTAGCAACGCTTCTACCGGCAGCGTCGGGATGGGCAGAGGCAGAGGGCAAGGGGCAAAGGACATGGGCAACAGGGAAGGCATCGGCATCGTACCCGACAATGATAGGAAGCTTCTCGCTCTCGGCTTCTTCGAGGGGTGTCGGCTCGGCGACGAGAGGCTCGGGGGCCCAGTCGTCTATCAGCTCGTCAATCTCCTGTCGCCGCGCTGGGTCAGCATCCTTTCAAAACGGCGGCAGTGGTTCCACGTACATCTTCCCTCAGCTTGACGTAATTCTGTTTGTGCGTCGAGTACGACGGCGACAGCAGGTAGCGAATGAAGAAGAGGACGAGGACGAGTTCTATTGCAGACCGTACGGGGTCGTTCTGGTAGCTGGACTGGATGTAGCGCACCAGCACCGCCGACCCGGGCACTTTCTGGAAGTTGGCTGACGCCTGCTGCAGCGCCTCGCCTAGCCGGGCTTGCAGCGCCTCAAGCTCCATTATCGCGGATTGGTTCGAGGCCGAGGTCGATGATGTCCCAGTCAATTGCTGTCGCTGGCTGTGTTGGTGTCAGTGTTGCCGTCGTGGGTTGACTGTCGCTGGACGTTGGTGGATGAGGCACGTCAGAGCCGCCCGACACCTACGAGTAGGTACCTAGGCAACTAGGTACACTTAGGTACTGCACTCGTACTCATAAAAGGAGAAAAATGCCAGAAATTGAAGTCACCTGGAGCCAATGGGAACGCCTGGAGAAGCCCCTGCAGCCACAAGGCACAGCAGGTAGTGCCCTGAAATTCTCCACTACGAGTCACTTAATACAACTCCATACGTCCCGAGGTCCAACTCGACTCGTCCCATACAAGTAGACGGGTTCATACGAGTACATTTGACAGCCTTTGTTTGTTTTTTTGGACACGGAGTATTATTACCCGTATGTATCCATCCTCCTACTTTCCTTGCCCAGGACAGACACCACGTCAGGCGCCCATGAAGCAGCCCCGTGACACATGCGCAAGGTGCGTCACCATTGTGTGCAAAAGCAAACATGCATATTCTCTTTACATCGGAGTGCCCAAGCAACAACAGACAACGCAACTCTACCCGGACTCGGATGAATTAATGAACAATCGTGGTCCAATGCCCCTGGCCCAAAGGCGTGATAACCCGACAAACAGCACCCAAAGCAGTATACTCCCGAAAACTATGGCTACCCCCCAGCGCGCAACCAGCCGGGGGCAAAACTCTCTCGCTTCCCCCTTGGCAAATATTCATCGGGTTCCATGGACCCCTCTGGCTTTTATTATACTTTCTTACAACAGCTTGATCTTGTTGTTGCCACTCGCAGCCGTCGGTTGGGCTCCGCCGCTCTGGGTTGTCGACTTTGTGAACGCGCCACTGTAGCCTGTCCTGCCGGTGCCTGTCGCAAGTGTGCCGTTGGTGTTGTCGTTGTTCTGTCCGTTCGGTTGCATCAGCTGGAACTTACCACCCAATGAAACCGACTTGCCCAGGCTCTGCATCGTCTTCTTGGTGATCTGCTTGCTAGCCACAATTGGTCCAGCAATCAACCCAATGAACGCGACGAGCAACGCGAAGTAGAGGATGGCATATCGGATCACCCGTCTTCGCCTTAGCTTCGACTGCTTCATGGAGTAGATAGGGGGACGGATTTGGCGGCTGTACAACAACTTAGCTTCCACGCGCCGCAATCGCAGGTTGCAGGGGGGCAAACAACGTACCTTGGACGGAGCCAAAACAGCATCATCGAGTGAAGCTTGTCAATCTGCGGGACGATAATGATGGGCAGCATCAAAAACAGGAGCCAGTGGCCGAGAATGAAGTCAGCCGCGAACATGCTCAGCTCTGTGATCTTGCACAAGAGTTCACGTCCTGGCTGTGACATTGAGTGCCAGCCCATCGAATACCACTTGCCAGTCCAGAATGCTATGTTGGACTGGTCCGTCTTCATTTCTCTCGTGAGCGCGAGCGATACGATCAACTTGAAGATGAATCTCTGAATCGCCACCACCGCAATCATTCCAGCCATCGTCCGGGCAAAGTTGAACCCTTCTAGGACAAACATGGCCTCAAAGAAGATGAGCATGAACAAGGCTGCCGCTCCGTGCGCTATGGCAGCCAGGACGGTACCAAACTTTTTGCAACACATGCTGAGAACTGGGCCCATGCAGCAAGCCATGGCAAACAGGACTGCGAGCACACCAGCGTTGATCAAGATAGGCGCCAACGCCACAACGAGAACGCGAATGAGGGAGTCCGTCGCGACAACTTTCTGATCATCATTCTTGCTGGCCAGGACACCCGTCTGCGCATTGATGTACAGGTACGGAATCAGCGTCCAGACAACTTGCAGGAGAGGAGTGAGTATTTCGGTGAAGAATATGTTGGCAATGGCTGCCCGGGACACATCGGCTGACATCTTCGCAGACGCCTCGCCCAGGGTCTTGCGCTTGTACCCAGTGATTCGCGTCCGCGACAGGCGACAGAACGTAATCCACGACGACGCGTGACTTCTTGAATTTCCGCGCGAGAGCCAGCGGAGGAAATCGCGGTAGTCGATGAAGAAGTCGTTCCAGGCAAACTGGTGAGGGTTGTACAGGAACGGCGAAATTGTAAGGCCGAGCAGTGTGATCCAGAAATACGTCAGCGCCGCTTGCCAAGCCGTAACGGTAGCGAACAACAGCATCATCAGCAGCCTCGAGCCGAAGTAGATGGACGGGCCGGCAAATCGAGAGTACAGGATGCCGAACGGGATACGAGCCGTGGCGAAACCACGCCCAGTTCCAATGTATCGCGCACCACCGAACGAAAGATCTTGCTGCACGGAGTTCGCGTAAATCTGGCAGACAAACACTTCGAAGAATGGCGAGAGCGAGAAGAACTGCTTGAGGAAGCGGACCAGCGCGCGCCAGACACCGCGTTCTGTCAGTTCCTGGACAATCAGGGGCACGAACGACAGGAAGAAAACGAAGAAGATGGAGAAGATGCTGCGCTGAACCCAGTCTATCACGGCATCCGTATTGGCGCAACCAGTAGGGAAGAGAGGGTCCGTGATGGGCTTGTTGCGATTGTATTCGCAAGGTTGTGTCTCGTGCCTAAAGGCGCCGAAGTTAAGCAGCGTAAGCATGAACAGCTGGACAGACAACATGATGAACATGTTGTTGATGTGGAATCCAGGATGCGCGTAGTAGAAGGATAAGAATCGGTCAAGGGGCAGTTGGGTCCCGAGATAGTAGTACTCGCGCGAGAGCATCTGTTCTCCCATACCCGTTCCGATCTTGGTGGTGAAATTCAAAATCGACCCAAAGCCAAGATCACGGCCTTTACCACACTGATAATACTCGCAGTGCTTGATGCGTCCACCACGGAGGAGGGCATTCATACCGGCGAAAATGTCTTCGTTGAGATGCAGACCCTTCTGGGCTTTGGACACGCCGCCGCGGGTCGTCATGAAGATGCCATTGAGGAAATCGGGATGACCGTAGTGAAGCTTGCCTCCAATTTGTGCAAGCGTACGCGCAAAGAGGGTTCCGAAAGTCTGTTCCTTTCCAGCCGCCACGTCACCGAGGATACCGATGTTCTCCGAGAAGATGTACTCGCGAGCTCCAAGAATGGCGACGGGCGCAGTGGTCTCGTTTTTGACACCTGGGGTGTACGGGGACGTGTTCTCTGTCTTCATCTCCTCGAACTCGGCAAGCACGCTGCGGATCTTCAGGCATTCCTCCAGATAGTTGTCTTGGTTGGCATCGATAAGCTGGATGTATTCGCCGCGGTAGAAGATCAAGGAGTGGTTCTGGTTGTCAGACTTGCCATCACCCAGGACCGGGTTGCCAGAGAGCTGAATTCTGAACTTTGGTCGCCGCATGCCGTTCTCCATAAGCTCCGAGTGTCCATCGACCAAAGCCGAATACAGCCGTGGCTCTTCACCCTCAGCCAACGGGGCTTCCTCATCCAGATAGGCGATCTGCAGATCGGGATACGCGCGGAGCAAGAATTCGGCATTTTCCATTTCCTCCTTCAAAAACTTCGAGTAGCGCTGCATGGACACCACAATCTTGAACTTGCGGCGCGCCATGCGCTCCAATTCTCGCTCCAGCTTGTCAGAGTTGCCGCCAAACATCTGTACGACTTCTGGGTTCTCGACTCGATACAGGAGCTTGATGGCGCGGCTATAGTTCATAAAACCGGAAACAGTGCGGTACAGGGTCTGCGAGCGGAGGGAAGCCCAGATGCGTGTTCGGAGGGTATACTCGGGGGCCGAGGACTTGAAACCAATGCAGTAGAAGGGGAGGTCGTCAATCTTGCTCTTTGCGGCATCCTTCTCGCCCTTCTCGAAGTCGCCATTCATTTGTGATGTCTCATCGGCCAGGATCTTTGTGTCCTTCACGAAGCAGTCCCACTCATGGGGGTGTAGCTGCTTCAAGTATTCCAGGAGAGTGACGCGAGAGTAGGGCTCGTCCTCACGGATGATTTCGCGCAGAGATAGGAGAATCTTCTCGCCGTAGTGCGGAATCATGACCGTAAACGTCGGCATGTTGTCCACAGGGAGGGGTTCCGGAATCGGGGTCGACAATGACTGAGCAAAGAAGGAGATTCGGCGCTCCGCCTCACTATGGCTAGGGAAGAACTCGGTCTTAAAGGAGTGGTCTTCCTGAGAGACGAAGAACGTGGGGGCTCGCAGCGTTCGCTTGCCCTCCTGCTCGGACGGGACCTGGTGGTAGAGCAGCTTCTGGACGTGGTCAATAGCTAGCAAATGCTCGCGATACATGGAAATGACGATGGCGTTCCAAACTTGAGATATCAGAACCTTGGGCTTGTACTTGATCTCCATGTCAGTCGTGGCGAGGACCTTCGAGTAGATGCGCTTGGGGAGGCGGGAAAAGATGTTTCTCCAGGGCGACCAGATCGAAGATCCAATGTAGAACGACCGAGCGATCGAGAACACGGTGTTGAACAGGACGTAGAACAGATAGGTGTCGAGGAAGAAAAAGATCAAGTCCGTGAATGCCATCAGGCCCAGCAAGATGAGGGGATGATTTTTGCAGAGGACGTTGCCAAACAGGCTGTCGCCCACGCAGCTCGGGTGGAAGATGTAGAGATACCGAATCACGTCCCGAAACGAGAGCGTGAGGTAGACATATGACTCGCCAAACTTGAGACCGAAGACCGCCAGCCACAGACCGTATGACATGGCCATGTCATTACCAGAGAGCCTCGGGTAGCTGGCTGTGAAGGTCTGGCTAGCGACATAACGTCTCGAGTTCTTGGTCAAGTAGCTGCCAAACAAGCCACCGAGAGGCATGACCGCGAAGAAGATGAACGTGATGATGGCGATGACAAAATGGACAATGCCAACGATGAGGTCGACATCAACCGAACCATCCTTCACGGTCGTTTTATACATGAACACCTTGACTCCTGGAGCGACGTTGAGGATAAAGATGAGGATGAGGAAAAGAAGCTTCTTTGTCAGATGCTGCGCACCCGCCCACCTCCGAGGAACATACGCCCACTCAGCCAAGGTGGCAAGAATCTGAACGAGTGCCGCAATTCCTCCGCCAAATGCAACAATCGAGAATTGCTGGGACGCGGGAGGCTGGTTGTTGACCTGCTGCTCGTACTTGGAGCCGACCAGCAACGTCGGGGCGTTGTGAGAGGTGTAAAACCAGAACATGGTCAAGTGGATGATCCAGATACGGTTGAAATTAACCAAAAGGTGAAACCATGATCGTGACTCCTTGTACGTCTTGAAGAAGCACTTTTTCCAGTTGACTTCCTTCAGCTTCATGTATCGTTCGGCAGGCGGCACATCAACGAGCTTGCTCTTATCCTGCATGACGATGCGCTCGATGCCTTCAGGGTACCAAAACAGCTGGTTGCAGTCGTCGTAGCCGATGATGTGCTTGTGATCGCGCTCGCGGCGGACGTAGACTCCGTTGAGAATCTCGTACCCTTCGTCCCTGCAGTACTGGTACAGAGGAGTAATGATGTTGTTGAGGTAGGTAAACTCGTCCACGGGCTCGACAAGTGCCTGACAGGCAGGCGAGTTAAGATAGTCGTCGGCACACTTAAAGATGAAGCAGAGACATTCGGGCATAAACCGGACCTGGTTGGCTTCACCCCAGCACAGGAGATAGAGGGCGATTTGGCGGACACGATCATGCTGAGACATGCGGTTCATGCGAGTCTTCCAACGATATTCTGCAGCCTCGAGACTGTCGTCACCCTCGAGATCCTGGAGAGCCTCAGCCTCGTTGGCGCCATCGTCGGCATTCTTCTTCTTCTTCTTGTTCTTGGCTTTGCGCCGCAATCCCTTGCCTTTGGCGTTGGCGAAGCCGACTGCGTCATCCAGATCAAGATGAGCGGCGAAGTACCACTTCCGGTAGTTGGCATTATCGCCACCAATGTAGTCGGCATGCAGAGAAAGGAGTGCCTGGTTTGGTGACATGCGCGACGCCCTCGAGTCGAGGAGGGTCATGAGGTGGTCATACATGTTTCGCATGCTGTCCCGCTGGAAGCCAAACTTGGCGGTCAAGTCCAGGAAGATGTCCTCCACCTCCTCCTTGGACAGGGGAATCTGGGCGTCCGAGGTCCAGGCAGGATATGGCTCGCGGGAACGCTGACCAGCAGGAAGTACGTTGCCGTAGTCCATGCCATAGTTGGGGGTCGACGCGCCGGAGGAACGGTTGGCACCGTAGGAAATTTGAGACGAGGGTGGGCGGTATCCTCGTTGGCCTTCGCCGTAGCTGTTGTAGCGCTCGTCGCCACGACCGTAGTAGTCCATCTCAGCGGCGCGGGCCATGTCAGACCTCATGGTGAAGTCGCTGAAGGTCTCGGAGTCCTCCTCGGAGCCGTGCCGACCAGCCTGTGCGGGATAACCATTGTTGTAGTCCTGGTCGTAGTAGCCGGCGCCTCCGGCGCCGCCTGCACCGCCTGCGCCACCTTGGCCGTTGTAGTACTCGTCCTGATACTGGTCGTGGCCGTCATAGTAGCCGCCATCCTGGTGGTACGGATTGTTGGGGTCGGCATTGTAGTAGCCTCTGCAATACGGTTAGTCGATGTATCTCGAGATGTTCGGGAAAGGGGACTAACGATTCGTCGTAATAGCCCTCACCCGCATGACCACCACCAGCACCTTGGCCGGCACCTTGGCCGGCGTGACCGCCGCGGGCATCATAGCCGTTGTCGTAGTACTGATCGTCTTGATAGTACGAGTCCGTGTTGCCACCTTGGTGGCCTTGCTGACTTTGATGGCCATAGCCATCGTCATAGTGGTCTTGATGACCACCTGGGTACCCCGACATGATGAAAGGTGTTTATCTGAACATGTCAGCATCAAGTTAGCAAAGCATACGCAAAGCCATGCCGTCGAGACGGCGGCATGAAGATGGCCCAGGGATGAGAGCCATAGCAGGACAGACATACCCTTGGACACACATGGAGTTGCACGGTCCTAGGTGGCAGGAAGATGCTATATCCACAACTGGAAAGCAAGAAAAATATAGGCAGCACCGCGAGTCGTGCAGCGCGGATTTCACCGTCTTTCCGTAGGATGGGAGAAAAGAATGTTTCGAGAAGGGATCGTGACGAGCTGACACGGTTGGGAGGCTGGCGAGTCAGCGCACTTTGGCGGAATCGGGTGCTTCACAAATGGCGGATCCGGGTCCAATCTATGAATCACGTCCGCGCAGCGATCCAAATGCGGTTGGACAGGTTGTCGATCGGTCGTGTCGCGTCGGCCGTGTCAACGATTGACGATGAAAAGAGAGAGTCGTGGCGCTGGCAAGCAGGTCGTCTAGTGGCTCGGGAGAAGGAACAGAGAGGTGTGTTCGCAACTCGATCTCCGGTCGCAGCCGCGAGGAGGGGAACGAAAGAGCGGCGGCGAAAACGATGGAAATGGGGGGAGAGCACGACAGACAAGAAGAGGCAATAGCGAGTGGAAGGGTTGACCCGAACAAGGCCAGAGACGTCGTCGTGTCGTTGCCCCTTTTTGAGTGCTGTGCAAAGGCAGAAGAAGGAGACGAGGAGGGAGAGACGGGAGAGGAGGCAGCGAGTGGAGTGGAGAGACACTCGGCCTGCCTGGCCGCTGTGGGATGGAGGGCGGGTGGGTGGCTGTGTGCTGTGAGCTCCGCTACAGCTGGTTGGTTGTGGGCTTGGACGGTGACGAGACGGGAGGTGAACGAACTCGCAACGTCGTGCCAGTGGCTGAGAGGTGGCCCCTGATGAGCTGCGTGTGCGAGGGTGCATGCCTTAGGTACAGGTACCTTGCCCGCTGCCCCTGATTCGCCCCGAGGGAAGCTGACCAACCATGTTGGCTGATTGCCGGCGACTGGCTGGGTCGGTCCGCAGAGTTTGACCCGAGGTACCTCCAAGAGACCTGCACCCACAGCGTTTTCCGCATTGAGCACCAGAAGTGCTAGCCAGTGGCGTTGCCGTCCTTGCCGTCCCAAATGCGGCACAACACGTAAAGTCCCAGGCTTGTACCTTTTGCTATCTTGGTGGGGCGAGGGCCGACACGCGTTGCCATCGGCAGTACCGGTACTCTGTACTTTGCACACGGGGCGCATGGCCAATTCTCACGCGAAGACGGCCAGTTTCCTTCCATTTGGAACCTGTCCTGGGTTCCTCGACATGCTTCATCAGCGTTCATCAAGTCCTCCTTGGGAGACCACGATGGGTCACTGCAAGACCCATTGTACTGTACGAAGTACTCGTACTCGTACGTGCGAGTTGGCGGGCAGACTCCGTAGTATGTACTCGTACTACTCGTACCTGCTCGTGCCGACCAGCCATGGCGATGTAGGCCTGCAGGGGTGGATGGGACCCGCTCACCCGTCTCCTCCGAGCCCCATCATGCATTTCTCCAGAAGGGGTGGAAATCAGGTTTCTCAGGCGGCGAGTTGCGTCTCTTGCTTCTTGCCCGAACTTCAATTTGCTGGACAGATGGCCGTCGTGTCCACTTGGCCGCTTCTCCTTATCGGTTTCTCTGCCAGTCTCTCTCACTCTCTACTCATATTGCTCCGTTCCTAGGTAGAAGAAAAATTCTCATGCTACCAGCTAGCGGCGGGAACATCTTGGTGAGTTTGGGGGTTGGTGCGCGAACCTGAACTCGTATGGAGTCGCCAGGGCGGATGACTGCGGAGCTGCCCACGATGCGATCCAAGAATGCCGATCTATCTCTCGTACTTGGTACACTGGCTTTGATCAATCAAGTCCAATTGGTGAGAGAGTCCATGCAGGTGCGAATATGTACAAGCCTGTGTTCTCAGACATGGCATCACGGCGACGGCAGACGTAGTTTTTTTGACATTATCCAATGCTCAACCCGCCTCTATGCCATCGTCCCAGAGCTTGGAGCCAGCAACACCAGGTTGAACAAGAACGTCACGACTCTGCCAGGGTGGAGCACTGCGCGAAAAGCCACCTACCTTTGCTGGGCCCAACGGACACAGAGCTTACTCGTACTCCTCCAGCAGTCGACAAGGGCTGGCCTCGCGCGACATCTGCAGCCATCTCTGTCCGGCTCGAGAAGCGTGCGGCGGCTATGACGATTCGATGGACATAGCGGCTCAGCAAGCGTACCGAGCTCTCCGTACGGAGAGAAGCCTCTGTTCGCGTCCGGAATGCGGGCCAACGCCTCGACGCGCCCTGCATTTGGACGGACTGTCGAGGCCGCTGTTGGGCGTTGCGTGCTGGACTGGTTGGCACTGATCCTTACCCAAATCGACGTTGTTAGCGTGTGTGAGCCTTGATCTCGGGACGCCATACTCCGTATGAAGTACGAGGGTCGTACTGTACAGCCAGGCAGACATTTTTAGCAACACCCCATTTCCATCGCCACCGAGATGTTCGTATCTGGGTCCTGGCTGCCTGGCTGCTTCCTCAGAATCCTGTCCTTCATCAATGATTGCAGGGAGCTGCCCCTTTCCCTACCTATTCCAGCATTTTTCTCTTCTCTACGAGGAATTACTCGTAGGCTCTCTACGAGTAATTACGCTATCCCCGTCCTTGCTGTCCATTCATTGTTCACTATTCGCCCCTGCCGGGACTTGTCGGTATGTACGCCGTCCGCCAAGTCGGTGCAAGGTACTCCGTACGTAGGGTAGGTATGTACATATATGTACGAGTGGAGTACCTACTTATCAAACGCAGAGCTCCGTTCTTCTCGTGCGAGTACGCTACGAAGTACCTTACTCGTACATAAAACACCCGCGTAGTACGATACGTACCTATGTAGCCACAGTTGAAACGCACTGGCTGGTGCCGGCTGCCGGCCGCCGTTGACGGGCGTGTTCCTGGCGCGGCTGCCGCTGTCCCGAGCCGCACCTGGGCAGCTCGGATAGTCATCACGACACAGGCGCAGGAGCAGGAGTAGGATGATATTCAAGCCTGTACGCGTTCCGAGCCCGTGTCCCGTGCCTTGCCTCCGAAGAAAAAATACGTGCTCCGCGCTTCGTACATGCCGTGAGCCAGCCTTGCCAGCCTTCGCCAAAAGGGCGGGTAACTCTTAAATGGTCTATATCACGTGATCTTATCGGGTCTTATCTGGGTGTTGCTGTGGAAACCGGCGGCCATGCAGAGGAGCTCTAATTGGCTGTTTGTGCCAACCCAACCTACTCGTATGAGCCACAAGCATCAACCCGCTTCTTCGTGAGCCTCGTCATTTCAATTGAGCATTCCTAAACGTACCCCGGAGGCCTCGTCTGTCTAGCATCCTCAGCTCTTTGCCTGTCACCTGCCCGGCAGTGGAAGAAGGGCTCGGCGATCGCTCCGCCAAACCAAACCTACACCACGAACATGACCCGGCTTGTCGACTGCTGTCCCTCCAGCGATGATGAGTTCCCTCGGCTAGATGTCCTCCTCAAAAATTCCGGCGCCGTCAGTGCGAAGTTATCCAAGGACTTTGTCGCCGAATCTCCTGAGAGGAAAAAACTTGTGCCCAAGTCTTCATCTACAGCCTCAACTCGCAAGGTCCGTCGGCTGGGCGCCGGGAACCAGACTTCTGTGAATCCTCTCTTTCTTCCATGGAACGCCGGTGGTGAAGACAGCCCCCAAGCCTTGTCTCGCATATCACCAAGAAAAGCCGGCAGGGTATTCCGACAACAGGACGACGGCCCTCAACATCATGTGTCCCGCTACGAGCAAGATTTGGCTCCGCCAACCATCCTAACACTCCGCTCGAGACGCCGAAGAGCTGTACCGCTACTGGACGATGATACGGATGATGATACCGTCAAGGCTGACACCAGGATGAAGGAAAAGATACGAGAGTCGAGAAGTGGCCGAGCAGGAGCAATCCACGATGTCGGAGGACTAGCCATGGGCGATGATAACGACAATGCCGAAGACGCGCAGCCAAGGGAGTCAAGGCATTCAGAGGCTCTGGAGCCCCATTCTGAGCCACAACTCACAATTGACGCTTCCGAGGTTGAAGAACCTAGTGTCTATCAAACGGCTGCTGAGGATTCTTCCGAGTACAGCGATGAATCTGCGTCAGAATTTGAATTGGATCAGTCCTCCGACGAAACCTTCAGAGAGGCTTCAGTGGCGAAGCCGTTCGACAGCTCAGGGCAGGACCGAGGCGCGAGAAGCAAGGCAGCAAGGGAAGAAGCAGTCAAGGCGTTGAAATCACGCAACACTAACATCAAGTCCCGGGAGGCTGTGCGTGACTCGGACGCGGAAAATTCATCTGCCACGGCCTCGAGTCAAAGCGGGCAAGCCACGGCTCGGGAGGCTTTCCTTGATGTCAAGCCCCTGAGCACCGCATCGGATCTGACCGACAGCTTTGAGAAGCTTCGGATTCACCTTGATGAATTTTCTGACGACGAGACTCTGCCAGAGAAACGCGGCGACTTTGCAACGCCGCCGAGCACACCACCTAAGAAGTCACATCCCAGGAACCTCGTATCACCTCGGAAGCTTGCTCGTATCCCACAGACGCCTCATCGACCTAGCGTTGACGCCTTCTGGAGCCAGAATCTTGTGGATGACTGGAATGACCAACACTCTCCGCGGAAACTAATACTGCCCCCGGTGGCCAAAAGCCTGGCCAAGCCCGACCCAAAGAAGACCACGAGGAAGTCGTTTGAAGCCAAGAAACACTCGCTAGCCGAGGAATTCCTCCGCGAGCTCGATGCCGAGATCACCCACGGCAAGATTGCCGAGCTGGCTGAGTCGACGGGGGGAGTAAAGCTTGTGTGGACCAAAACGCTGAACACGACGGCGGGGAGAGCGAACTGGCGGCGGGAGACGACCCGGACCCAGCAAGCCGACGGCACACTCGTTTCCGTGAAGCACAAGCACCACGCATCCATCGAGTTGGCCGAAAAGGTCATTGACGACGAGAACCGGCTTCTCAACGTGCTGGCCCATGAGTTTTGTCACCTGGCCAACTTCATGATCAGCGGCATAAAAAACAATCCGCACGGCAAGGAATTCAAGGCATGGGCATCGAAATGCTCTCGCGCGTTTGGGGACTCGCGGGGCATTGAGGTGACGACAAAACACACGTACGAGATTGACTTTAAGTATGTCTGGGAATGCACGGCGTGCGGATCCGAGTACAAGCGTCACTCCAAGAGCATCGACCCTCGGCGCCACAGCTGTGGGAGCTGCAAAAGCGCCCTCAAGCAGACAAAGCCGGTGCCCAGGGGGAGTGGTGCAGGAGGCGGGGCGGGCGGCAAGCCCAGCGAGTATCAGATGTTTGTCAAGGAACAGATGAAGGTCGTGCGAGGGGAGAACCCAGGCAGCCCGCAGAAGGAGGTGATGAGGATTGTGGCGGACAAGTGGGCGAGCAACAAGAAGAGCCTTGCGGCGGCGAGCAAGACTGAGAGCAAGGACGAGGCTGGCGGTGCTGTCACCCAGATGGTGGACCTCACGCTCGACGGGGGTGATGAGTGCGAGTGAAAGGCCTTCCCGGCACGTGTATAATACCATATCTTCTCAGCCTGCATGGAACCGGCGTTGATCTGCATGTAGAGAGTATTGTACGTTTGTACGTTTTGTAGTTGTATCACTATTTCGTGCTTCGTGAGCTTCCTCCCCATCGTGTTAGAATACGCAAGAGGCTGTGGGTTTTCTCGAACTCATAACATAGCAGAAGGTCGTGATTCATGGCCAGCCATATACGGTCCCCTCCCACCCGCCAGCTGCATACATGCAAGCGCATCTCAGTACAGCAAAATAACCAACTGCCGATCCATTGCACCTCAAGTCGCATGCCCTAAAATCCACGGCCACTCCAAAGCTAACTATATGCCTCTTCCCGCTGTTAAGCTGCTAGCACCACCGCCACTCAAGGGTCCCCAAAGACCCCGTAGTCCTTGATCTTGAGCGACTCCCAGATACGGGCTGAGTACTCGACAGCGTCGCCGATGAGCTTGCCCTGCTTGCCGAGCTCGAGGTCGACCTCGGCCTCATCGTACTCGCCCTTGATGTGCGGCACGTTGATGGTGATCAGGATGTCCGTCTTGTTCCGCTCGAGGCGCAGGAGCGTCATGATAATGGCAGTGAAATCGGGGGCAGAGGTGCGGTCGCGTGACTGGCCGACCTTGGGCGTCTGGGTCGCGATGAGGGTGTAGGCTGGCGGTTTGGATCTGCACGCGTTGTTGCCGGTTGTCAGCTGCGCTGCCCCGTTGAGATCGGAGAAGCAAGGGGACGACGGGTGATATACTCGAGGCGAGTGAACTCGGTCTCGGCCGTGTTCCAGATCTTGACGGTGTCAATGTCCGAGCCGACCATGTCTTCGAGGTGAGTCGTCATGGCGCGGCCGTCAATCTCGGGGCCGGAGCCGGGCCCGCCGACTCGCTCGGTGATATCGAATATGATACTGGTGAAGCCGTCCTTGTCGATCCAGACCTCCTGGTTGTCGGGGACTTGCCGCAGCTTACTAGAGCGGGAGACGGGAGCAGTCGGTCAGCTTCTTGAGCGTCCTGTCGTCACCTCGACAGCACGGTGAGCGTACCTCACGTCGGCGAACTTTTCCGGCAGGTCGCAGACCATTGCGCCGCCGTAGAGGGGGGTGCCCAGATAGCCAGGCATCGCGGGATCGTGAGGGCTGTTGCTACTGCAAGCACGGTGGAGGCGCCGCCGGGCTGGCTGGTTTGGGGCTCGACGTCGGTAGTAGCTCAGTCGCGGATCGGCAGCTTCGTCTTCGTGTCAGGCGGAGACGCTTGTATGTTCGTCGAGGCGAGGAGAGCCTCAAGGCAGAGGTGAGATGAAGGCGTTGGAAGGCTGGCTTGGTCTGTTTGTCGCCAAGCAAGCAGGCTGAGCGGCGAGACCCGTGCCGCCGTTGTTTTCTGGCCGGGACTCGTTGGTTCGAGGGCGCGCAGTACGGTGGTTCTGCCGTGATTGGAGACGAGGGCTTCTGCAAGGCAGCGTAGGTACCTAGGTAGGTAGGTAAGGTAGGTAGTTGCTGGTGGCACTGGTGGGATGATGGCGGGGTTGGCCTTGGACAGCCATGGCTGGGCTGAGGAGCCCGATGACGTGGTTGTGGCTGGACAGCCCGAACTGAGCAGAAGTTGAATGGACATCAATATCTACTGTACTGTAGGTCACCATTCGCTGCTGAATGTGCTATCGCCCAGGTGTGTGTACACAGAGAATAGCAGCTTCAGGGTCTCCCAGACTGAGCCGCAACAACTCTACGGACGACAGGGGAGTTGGCACTCACAGACACTGTGTGTGCGCCTCGGGAACCAATCGGGCGGCGGGGACTGCACCACTTTGGCGGCATTGCAGCGGTGCAAGCTGTCTCTCCGCCTTCTCCTCTTTTCCCTTGGTGCCATGACGGACATATGAGCTTATTGTCTTTGGCTGGCGGCGAGACGTCGTCCGATGACGGACTGGGGTGTATAACGTTAGCTGAAATGGTGTTGCACTGCATTTCCAGAGCTCCATCGTCTGTCTGACTGTGACTGTGATTTCTTTCTTCCTTCCTCCCTCTCCACCTCCAGCTCCGTCCCACCTCCAGCTCCGTCCCACCTCCAACTCTACATCTCTCCTCCGCTCCAGACGACACACACAATCTTCAATCTTCGTCCACGACACCCTCAGTCAACCAGCCATGGCCTCCTGCCTCTTCTGCCGCATCATCAAGGGTGAGTAAGCCTTGGGACCTCGAGACGAAGCATGGCTGTGTACCTTTTCTTATCTACGCCACACCACCGTCAACGCAACGCTTGCTGACACGCGCTTCCCATTACAGGCGAGATCCCTTGCATGAAGCTCTTCGAGAGCGAAAAGACGCTCGCCTTCCTCGACATCGGGCCCCTCAGCAGGGGCCATGCCGTATGTTGCACCGCGCGCTCTTCCACAGCTCCCTCATCTCGCAAGGACGCTCACGCCTCTCCGGCTCCAGCTCGTCATTCCCAAGCACCACGGCGCCAAGCTTGCCGACATCCCCGATGACCAATTGACCGAGATTTTGGTAAGAAACGAGAAGAAATAGCCCGCCCCCGCCGCAAACTCCCCAGCTTATGCCGTTATCCGTATCGCCACTTACCAAACTGGCTTCCCTGCCTCGCAGCCCACTCTGAAGAAGCTCGTCAGTGCCACGGGCGCCACCGACTACAACATCCTGCAGAACAACGGAACTATTGCTCATCAGCAGGTTCACCATGTGAGTGACATTGGCCGACGATACCATCCCCCATCCCTTGATAGGCTATTTTAACCAGCAGGCGCTGACTCAAACTTCTCCTCTCCCTCTCCTTCAGGTTCACTTCCACATGGTAAGTTCTTCAATTCTGTGCCGTATGTCCTCCCTCATGCTCGCGTTCTCACGTGATTTCCTTCTTGTCAGATTCCCAAGCCGAATGAGACCGAGGGCCTGGGCATCAACTGGCCTGCTACGACTGGTGACATGGACAAGCTCAAAGCTCTCTGCGAGGACATCAAGTCCAAAATGTAGATTAGCGAGGCCTCAACCGCACGTCTGCCTCGATGGCCTTCATCCCCACCCTTCCCCCAAAAGGTGGTGGTATTGGGGGCGCGGCGCGGCGCTGCGACATCTATGACTGCTGTGTATTCAAGTTTCATCTAAGACTATCCCCCGCAATCTATATTCCTCCTCCTTCTAGGTGACAAAGGCGAAGGCTGCGCTCTCAATGCTACTTGCCCAACTGCCATGTCATATCGTATCGTGCCGTGCCGTGCCATATTGCATCCATCACGCTCCATTTTCCACCGGAGTCTCGGGCGCGTGAACCCCGTTGCCGTTGGTCTGTGGGGCCGTTTCCTTCTTGTCCTCCTTGTTATACCAGTTGACGGCGCCTCCCGGTAAAAGCTTGCCCTCGCGGTCATATAGGGACCTGGAGCGCACATACGGGTCTAGGTTCCAGTAATCCACCCTCATCTGGGCGGCGATCTTCTCCCGTTGGGCCTTGGCCTGCTTGCCTTCCTCTGTGTTTGGGGAGCGGATCCACGTCCGCGTCGCACTCTCGAACTCTTTGTACAACTCCGCCCTAGCCTTGAGGAGTGCATCTTTCGTCCCCGTGTCCTTCATGATGTCGTTCTCGCCTGGTTCGGGCTCCTCGTACTTGTACTCCCAGTCTTCGTCGCCCTCCAGTTCCTTGATGATTTGGTCTGCTGCGATGAACTCTTCCAGCCCGGCCCTGTAGTTGGTGAAATGGACCTTGGCAGCCACGACAGGGTCAAGCCAGCCGCGAATGATCCTCCAGATACCTGATGGCTCATCAGCTCCAAACTCTTGTTCCCGTCGCACTCCATCTCCTACTCGAGTGCACGTACCTTGGAATACCCACGGCGCATTGTGGACGAGGACGGCACCCAGAGACTCAGGATAGTTTGCCTCGAAGCACTGGATCATGAACTTGACGGGGTGGTAGTCCATGTTGGCCAACGAGAAGCCGGTCATGTCGAAAATAATATTCTTGGCGAGTTGTTAGCAGGCTCCCTCCACACCACACGCCACCCTCGCCGGGTACTTACTGCCGTGTCGACGGGCGGCTCGAGAAAGAGGCGGGCCGTTTCGATGATGAAGACTGTATACCTCTCCAGGCTCTCCGCGGACTGGGCGCCTGGCTTGTGGAGCCGAACCCTGACGACGCAGATGGGTCGTCCCTCCTTGTCCTTGCCATGCAAGAAACTCTTGCCCACGCGAAACTGTGTCATGTAGTCAATGGCTAGCTTCTTGGCGTCGGGGGTGCCATTCTTTTCGTCGTGGAGAGCGCCGGCCTCGCCGTTCTTCATGATGTCGGCATCGACGTTCATGTCACTGGTTCTCCAGTTCATGGCGGACACCAGCATGACCAGTGCCTTCTCGACGTCCCACTTGCGGGCGCGCAGGAATCGTAGCACGAGCGCGTCCGGGTGATCGTGCTTGACAGTGGACCAGATGGTCTGGCGGATGGACTCGGGGGACTGGCTGGCTAGCGTCTTGTGGTACTGCTTCGTCTGACCATATTTGTCGTTGTCGTCCGGTGCGTCCTTGACCTCGCCTACGCTCGAGCCTGGGGGCGAGGGCTGACTCTCGTTTGTCTTCCATCGGAACAGGCTGAAGCGTCTCTTTTGGGGGGACTCTGGCTCCTCTTCCGCGCGCTTGGCTGGGGCGGCAGGGGGGGCAGTGCCGTTGGTCGTGGTATCGGCAACGCCGCAAATCTTGAAGATCGCGTTCCACAGCTTGCGGAGCTTTTCTTCCTGCTCAGGCGTCAGGTTGCCGATATGTCCGGGGGGCACGGCTTCGGGAGACATGGCGTCGAGGGGCCGGGTGTCGGAAGGAGAAACGAGGGCAGTGCAAGTATCGACAGCGGTAGCGAGATCTACTATGGTCCAGGAAGAAAGGGCAATAACAATGACGACGGCGACGGCGACTGAGGAGTAGGCGAGGCTGCTTTTAAGGTCGGCGTGGGCGCGGTTGGCAGACGCAGAGCTTGTCGAGAGCCGCGGCTTGGTAGAGTAGGATCGCTTGTTGCGGAAACGTGAATGCGGGGGTCCGTTGGGGATTATCTGGGGGTCCAGGAAGCGGGTGGGAAGGCCGGGACCAAGGGTAGGTCGAGGATTGGCAGATGATCTCAAGGAAAAATGCGGCTTGTTGGAGTCGGAGACGGCAGCGGTCCGATGCAGGGAGGAGGAGGATGACGGCCAGCAGGTCCCAGCGGGAATGACGGGGACGAGGCGGCGCAACAGCCGGGACGCCGGGGCCGAGGCCGGATGAGGGAATAGGAGCTGCTGGGTAGACGGACAGATGCAAGCCTTCATGGAGCGGCGAAGTAGCGTCGGGTCGAGTCGAGTCGAGTCGAGTTGCAACGATGATGCTGTGTGCTCGACGAGTGATGTGGTGGCTGATCGCAACCAGAGGCGGAGCAGCTGCGCTTGCTAACCCAACCCAGCTCGACCCGGTTGATGTCTTCTTGGCACGGATGGGCCAAGAGGGGTTTCTGGGGTATAGTCCTGGCTGATTCGAGCCGGCGAACCGAGGGTGAGGAGGTGATGGACAGATGGTGGTGGTGGTGGTTGTGCTTGCAGATGCAGAGAACGTGCGCGAGCCGACACCCCTGGACGTCGGCCTCTGGGGACCCGACAGGAGCCAGGAATCGTCATGGATGGCAGCGCGGGCAGACCACGACACCAAGGACGGGCAGCCACCCGCGCCGCAGTCGCGGTCTGTTCTAGCCTCTAGGGTAGCAGCCTTGCGTCTGGGTATTTACGAGTACGGCTCCGTCGGGTGGACAGGTAGTCCGTACACAGCAGCCGCCTCTTCGACTTACAAGAGCGCTTGTCGCTCTTCTAGCCAGGTACACGCGGAGCGCCTCGCGTGCCGCTTGAGCCGTTGGGGTTCCATTAATGCTTCCTTCATCCAACCCATCGATACCCTCTTTCGAGGGGCCGTTCCTGTGGTGCAGGACAAGGCACCAGGAAGCCTGGATAGCCTCCCCGCCAAAGCGCCCCCTTGGAATTGGGGATTCAAAGTCTCTAAAACAGTCCGGAAACCCAATCAGATGAAGGCGGTCCTTTCTGGCGACTCGCCAATCGCAAGCGTTGTAATGTTTGGAATAGTAGCACGCTGGTCAAGACTCCGCGGGAAACAAGCCGAAGCCGTACAGAGTACTGTAGGTGCCGTCGCGGGGTGGCAGCCGGCGCACGGCACGTGCTCCGGCGCATCAACCTCTCCACCAAACACTTCCCCTTCCAGTTCGTGTCGCGATTGCGGGACCGTCTCTCGACGGAACGGACAATCCTGCCAACTTTTAAGCCGCCTCCGAAACCTCGATCCCCTTGCGACGCCCACCTCCTGGAGCAGAATAGCAGTGCTCCGTACGGACTGCTTCGCATTGCTACGGCAATGTCCACCGACGTCCACGAGTCCGGCGGCGGTGGCAAGCGCCCCAACTCTCGTACTCGCACGTCGCGTCCCACCACGCCGTTGCGCCCGTCCTCCCGATCCTCGTTCCGTGACTCTGCCCGCAGCGCCGGCGACGGCGACGCCCCGTTCCCGCTGAACACGTTCGAGCCGGCCTTTGCTGAGCTCGCTGATGCCATGGCCGACCTCGAGGCCAACATGATGCACTTCCAGCTCATGCACGAGAGCCTCGCCCGCTTCAGCGAGTCCTTTGCCAGCTTCCTCTACGGACTGAATATGAATGCCTTCTGCGTTAATTTCCCCGAGGTTCGTATATTCGCTACATCTGCTCGCTATCTATGCCCCGCGTACAAATCCGAATGCATCGTCTCGTGTGGCACCAACTGACCGTCAACTTCGCAGGGTCCTGTCCCCGAATCGTTCCGTAGAGATCGGCAGCAAGATGCTCAGACCGGCAGCACCGCGCGATCAGAGAATGACGCCGAGGCTACCTTCATGTACGTCTAGCCCAAACGGCCACTTGCGTGGCTCTGTCACCTCATTACTGGCCGGTTACTGACCAACTGATAGGACCACCGACACGTCGTTTGTCGAGAACCCGCCAACGTCCACCAGATCAAACCCCAAGCTCACCACACCCGAATCTCGTCAGTCGCGTCTCCCTTTCGCGCGGGGCACATCCTCACGAGGCAGGACGAACGCCCGTGTCCGTGGCCGGCCTAGCGGGCTCGCCAGACCGCGCGGCCGAGGCATTAGGTGAATGGGGATGGATGTTTCTCTCAGCGAATCCTGGTGTCATCTCGCTGCATAGCGAGCCTGGCTCGAAAGTTGCCCATTCACCTTACGATCGAGTACATTTCGCCTGGACACTCATGATCCAGGCCGGGCGGGTGGGCGTTCAGGTCGCCATATCGACGTCGTTGGCTGATGTGCCACCGGCGCTGGCAGTCCCTTCAGCGTCGTTCGGTCGTGATCTGACGGTGGCCCCCGGCACCCTTTGAGGGTTGACGTCTGGCTCTTCGCGCAACTGCTTAACCCTAAGGCTAAAGTATCAGTCTACCGATTCAACACAGTTGTAGATATACCCGTCTATAGGCCAAACACGAACCTCCGCTTGTGGGGTTTGCCGCGGCGGTGGGCAATCAATGCCGCCTCGGTGTCAAACCATCTGGCGCATTCAACGCAATAATTTCGACCGAGACCGGGTAAATCCTCGGTGGCCTTGGTGTCTTTGAACTGGGCAAGATGTCTAGACGAGAGCAGGTCTGCCTTGACTTGGTCGACGTCCCTGAAGGTCCGTCAGCTTGGGTACAGCAAATACAATCGGGCGTGTTTCGAACCTCGTCTTCCGCCTCGTCTTTGTGATGGTGCGTTTGTTCCCGACCCCCATGCTGGCAGCGGTTCCGGTGTCTCGAATAAAGACGTCGATGGAGGCACCGTGGTAGACAGCCAGGATACCTAGATTGTCGTCGAGCGAAGTGCAAATGGCAGCGCAAAGAATAGCGGGCAGTTTGTACGAAGTACTCGTAGGCGGTGGAACAGAAAATTTTGTGGAGACGGTGCGATCAATCACAGGGGGGGTTGCTTTGGCAGGATGTGGCTTGCAGCAACTTTCTAGCCCTGGTACGAAGCAGGTACAGTACCTCTCACCTCGCTGGCCGACCATAGCGGGCGTTGACGGTACTTCGTGCTTCGCAGAGCAGTACTCGAAGTAATGAACCATACCCAGGCATCAAAAGCGAGAGATGAAAATTGGCGAGTGACATTTCTGCTGGTCGCGAGGCATCCTGTACTTCGTATTCCGTAGATGCGGATACAAAGGTATCCCACCCAGGTGCGTGTCTCCGGAGCACCACATAAAGCAGTATCAAGTAGGTTCGTTCAGTGCGTGCACGACGGAAAGAAGTTGAGAAACCCAAGCAAAACGGTTTGGTGCCGCTGGGCCATCCAGTCATCCGAAGTTATCATCGAGGCTTTGGCATGCTTGGGTGGGTCTACTCGTATATGTTCATTGCCCGACGGACGTACGGATGCTTATCTGTTACCTGCTATCATAACTCCTGGCCAGTGTCGGCGACCGAGCGTGGGGCTCCGAAAAGCTCGCAAAAGCGAGCTCCACGCGCGGTGACCGAAAGGTCCTGCCGGCTCGTTACCGAGGTCAAGGTCTCCAGGCCGGAAAAAAAATCCCGGGTACGTGCGCTAGAAGCCTTCCATAAGCCGCAGCTCGGACGCTATACGAGTACTCGTACAGGCGCTGTGGATGGAGCCGTGGGTGCTCTGGTGCGCTGCGACATGGCTACCCCCGTGCAGCCGACCGGAGCCGAGACGGCTCTTCGGCGGATGGGAGCTGGGGAGGCATCTTCCAACTAGCTGCGGCGGAGGGCACGACGAGAACGACACACATTCAGCGCGACATGCGCGGGGGCATGATGCGGCAGCAATTTGCGGCACAAAGAGGAGGGCAGCCGTGGACCTGCGTCTAAATGACGGCTGCCTTGCCTCGCATATGATTGAAGCCGGCCCTGAGGAACAGTTGACGAGTGACGCTGTTGAGCAGTTGCGGTCGTCCATGCGCTCAGCTCATTGGGTGCTGGCACTGACATGTGCCACTCTGGTCATTTTTTTCGCGCGTCCTCTCGTTCGCTGGGCTCAGCGAGGGAGGACCCGGAGGGGCGCTGCTCGGCGCAGTGGATGTTCGGTAACAATGACGAAACGGAGACGTCGTGGATTGCTTTCTCAAGGCCTGTGACTGGCTGAACGCCCCTGTAGCCCCCCCC